>JXCR01140991.1:200033-284382 GCA_002079205.1 Phalaenopsis hybrid cultivar
ATATATATATATATATATATATATATATAAGTATAGTAAGATATCAAACTTAATAATAGAAAGAAGAAAATTGAAGTATGTAAATTAAAAAATATTTATTTTTTTGAGGTTAATTTTATTGCAAAATTTTTTGGACCCGGTCACAGACATTAGGCTAAATAAATAATCCTAGATCAATCAAAATTTTAAAATTTCAATTCAAGCAATGTCAAGTTGTATAATATGTTTTCAAATATTGTCCGTTGATTGGCAACATAGGTATTTCACCTCGAAAATCTACTAGCTGGTAGGCTCCTTTTACATAGACCTTTTCTACGACAAATGGTCCCTCCCAAGTTAGCTTGATTTTTCCACTTATCTTGTGGCATGCAAGAATAGGCCTTTTGAGCATGAGAATAAGATCAACAACATTGAATGTCCTTAAGCGGACCAATTTGTCATGAGCTTGTAACATTCTTGCCTGGTAAAGCCCCAGATGTTGTTGTTTTTATAGCATTTTCCTTCAAGACTTTTCAATTGTTCATGTCTGTATTTTTCACTTTCTTCTATTGTAAGTTGATTGACGACAACGACTCTGAGAGATGGCATCTGAACTTCTAGCGATAGTATGACCTTGGACCCATACACGAGTGCAGAAGGAGTCCTGAAAGTTGTCCGTAGGCCCACAAGGCCTCTAAAGATTTATTATTCCAATCTCTTTTATTTTTTTCTAGTGTCTTCTTCAATATCTCTACCAGTGTCTTGTTGAAGGCCTCCGTTAGGCCAATTTCCCTAGGATAGTAGATTGTAGAGTATCTCTAGTCTATCCCATGTCGCTTGACAAAATTGTTGATTTTGGTGCTATTGAAGGTTGTCTCATTGTCAAAAACTATTCTACACAGAACTCTTAAACGATATATGACTTGGCTTTTAAAAAATTGTAGGAAGTGCTGTGTTGTAACCTCTTGTAACGACACTGCCTCTACCCATTTGGAAAAGTAATCTGTAGCAGAGAGAATAAATTTGTGTCCTATAGAGGATTGAGGGTCTATCAGACCTATTATATCCGTGCCCCAACACTAGAATGGTCACAAAGCAACGGTTGGGTGTAGCACATTCAGAGGTTGGTGCAAGACCATCCCATGCACTTGGCACTGGTGTCATCTTCTGGTTGTATCCATGCAGTCGAAAATCAATGCCGACCAATAATATTTGAGTCTCTTGATCTTCATTTTCATCTTTTACCCTAACTGGTGAGCGCCACACAATCTGACATGTACTTCATTGACAATATTATGTGTTTCTGCTCTTTTTAGACATTGTAGCCACATCTGATCGAATGATCTTCTATAAAGGACATTGCCTACTAGGGCATATGCATAGTCCTTCTTCTGATGTGGTGCTCTGCTGGCTTGTCCTCTGGTAGCTTCCCAGTATGCAAATATTCTATTAATAGCTTGTGCCAATCTTCATTGATGTCAGCAACTGCAGTTGTCATTCCTTCTTCTTATTCTCCGAGTTTGTGTAGATGGTAGTCGATTCGAGACAAAATCTGTCTTCCTTGTACTATGATATCAATGGAATCCTCTGGGTGACATGCTAATTCTTTTGCAAGTTTTGCTAGAGCGTCAGCAGGGGCATTATCTCCCCGAGGAATTTGGTAAAGAGTTACACTGGGGATCTGTTCAAGCAGTTTCATTGTGTACTGGTGGTATTCTACTAACCTTGGTTTAAAAACCTTGTATTGTACGGTGACTTGTTGGATGACGAGCTGAGAATTTCCATAGATGACAATATTTGTTATATCCATCAACATTTCCATTTCCAATCTCGTGCTTAGTGCTTTATATTTTGCTTCTTTTTTGGACCATGGCTTTGTCAGGTGGTATGAGAACCTCAACATACCTTTATCTGGCGTGGTAAAGATTAAATCCAATCCTCGGTTTTCCTGGTAAAATTGTGCTTGGTCCTTTGTCTTTTCTAGTCGACGAAGCTCCATTGAAGTACATCTCCCAATGGTGCGCACTAGAGAATTTCATATGTAATACCTGCTCATCTAGTAATTCGTCTTTAACAGGGGACCCAGCTGGAAGTGGGTGTGTAGCAAGAAAATCTGTTAAAATCTTTCTCTCGATAACATAGAGGGGAACAAAAGTTATATCAAATTGCAAAAAAATCATTGACCGTCTTGCTAGACGTCCAGAGAGTGTTGGTCGGATCATCAAATATTACAACGGATTAACTTTTGAAATTATAGTTACCTTATGAGAAAGCATGTAATATCTGAGCTTCTGGCGGCAAAAATCAAAGCTAGACAATGCTTCTCAATAGCATGATACCCTATCTTCTTTGGTATTAGACGACGACACAAGTAGTGGAGTGCATTTTTCTTACCCTCGTCAATGAATTGGGCTAATAGAGCTCCAAGAGAGTCATCTAAGGCCGCAGTGTAAAGTATTAAAGGTTTTCCCGAGATATGGGCCCTCAAAATAAGAGGTTTCATTAAATATTGCTCAACATCCTCAAAGGCCAGCTGGCATTTCTCTTCCCAAATGAATTTAGCATCCTTTTTTAATTATTGTCGAGAAGGGCTCACACTAACCCGAGAGATTAGAAATAAAGTATTATAAAAATGCCAACTTTCCTCATAAGGAACATAGTTGTTACAAAGTTTTGGGAGGAGACATTTTCAAGATAGCTTTAACCTTATTCGGATCGATCTCATATCCCCAATAATGGACAACGAACCCTAGTAACTTCCAAGAGGCAACACCAAAGGCGCACTTTAAGGGATTCATCTTATGGTCGTGTTGTCATAATCGTTCAAACACGATCCTCAAATTGTAAAAAAGGTCTATTTTTTGCTTTCTTTTGATGACAAAATCATCCACATAACACTCCACTTGGTTGTAAATTTGATCATCAAAAATCTTTGTCATATCTCGTTGGTATGTTGCTCTGATGTTCTTAAACCCAAACAACATCACTGTGTAGCAGAAAATTCCAATAGGTGTTCTACATGTTGTATGTGCTGCATCCTTGGGAGCCACTTGATTTGGTTGTATCCCGACAATCCATCCATGAAGGAGAAAATTTCATGTGTCGAAGTGATATCCGCGTTCATTTTTTGGTACTGGTAATGGAAATTTTTCCTTTGTACATGCTTTATCCAAGTCTTTGAAGTAGATAAATACACAGATTTGTCCATTTTTCTTCTTAACCGATACAATGTTAGCTAACCATGTGGGGTTTTGCTCTTCTCTTACAAAGTTAGTGTTTATTAATTTCTTCACCTCAGTAATGACTTGCTGCTTTATTTCAAGGAATATTCTTCTTCGAGCTTGTTTTACTGGGGTCATATCCTTGTCCACCCCTAATTTATGATCTGTAACTTCTGCAGATAGTCCTGACATTTCATCATAACTCCATGCGAAGCAATCTTTGAATTTTGTTAACATTCTAATCAACTCTAAAGATTCTTCATCATTGAGTAGAGAACTTACAAATGCAGGTCTGGGCTGCTCTTCCATCCCGAGGTTAATTTCCTTCAATTCATCAACAGTTGATTTGATTTCTTCCTCAAATTTTGGCGGTGCATCTTCTATTAGCTGATCAGTAGAGTCATCATCAACATCGAGGCAATCCTCTTCCGATTCACCAGTAACAATCATGCAGAATTTTGAATCATCAAATGGTCCAATTGTACCAAATCTGAGACCCTTATTCAAGTTGGGAGTTCGACTTTAAACATCCCATAATTTTTGAAAAAGTTGTAATTTATATTTTGAAATTTTTTTTAGCAAATGTCCCTTTTGAATTAAGTTTTGTACACAAGGCAAAAAGTAACCAAAAGGTAATTCCTTTAATTCATTAAGATCTTCATCTAAATTTACATGATTTTTAAGATTAGTGGAAGTAGAAGCATGATAAAACTTGATCAGCTTGGAACCAATGCTACGGACTTCTCTGAACTTTAAATTCTTGACCGTTTGAGGGAGAATCCGAGTAAGGGTCATGGTGTTCACATAGTGGTTTATCCGATCATATATTGTCTCATATTCGTTTTTCTCCGTATCTTCTAAGTATATCTTGTATTGAGATTTCTTCTACTTTGTCATTTTTATTTCATCTTCAAAACTTTCTTCATCATCAATCTTGATGGCTGGCCTAGTCCGTTTAACAATTAAATTGGTTCTTGCTCATCCACATCCCCGGTCACGACGGTGCACAAACTAAAAGAACTCTCACAAAATTGTTTAAAAGTGTTGTGGAAGCTCGTTGAAGCCAGGTTGAATGGCCTCCCCTTTATGATTCTTCTAAATCTTCACTTTTATTTATCACAAATTCACAAGAGAAGACAGTTTTCTTTGGAGGTGCATAGTAGGTGACATCTTCATGAATGTCAACTTCGTGAATAAAATTGGTTGTAAATCTCTTTTGATGCAATGTTCTTGTTTTTCCATGTAATACTTAATGCACTGGTGTAGAGACGACAGAACCATATTGTGTTTGTGAAGCCATGGCCAACCAAGTAGAGCATTGAAAGAGGTCTCGGAGTCAATAATATGAAATTTACCAGTTGTTACTAGTTCTCCAACTTTCATAAGTAATGTAATTAATCCAAGGTCTCTTTCTCCCTTTTGGTTGAATCCTCTTAGTATCATTTTATCGGTTGTAAGCTCCTGAGCTTCATTGTCCAAATAAGCCAATGTCTGTAAGCTCATCAAGTTGAGGGATGCTCCAGGATCTACCAAAAGTCTAAACAACACAAATCTGTCAATGTTAACGGAGATATAGAGTGGACGATTATGGGCGGCGGTACCGCACAGCGAGTCTTCATCTGTGAAGGTTATCCCAGACCATTCTTTCAATGAGCAAACTTCATCTGAGGATGTGCTAGCCAATTGGGCTAACCAAATCTCTGGATCAAGCAAAGCTATAACCAGAGACTCTCTCATCTCCTTAGACAGGATTAGAGCGTCATAGATGCTTAGTTTGGCTGGAAACATCCTAAGATGAGCTAAACCGTTGTAATCCACATTGTATGATCCTCTAATTTTCTCTTAGTTATGTGGTTCCTCCGCTGGCGGAGGTGGAGGTAGCTCTTCTCGAGCTACAATTTGGTTTTCTTTATCCGTTGGAGCTGACCTCGGGGGTAATACTTTCCCACTCCTTAAGTTCACCTTTGTAATTTTTTTTCTTAAGATGCCCTAGGCTAATCTTCTAGTGTTTCTTCTTTGTTAGAAAGATCTAAGTTGATGGCAAGTGGTGCATCATGGTGCTTGAGGATTGGTTCCTCAATCCCAACGCTGTCATAATCGGTATCATTAATGTCTCCTTCAGTCTTGTTAACGAGTTCATCGGACTCAAGCACGATTCATGGATCATTTTGGGAATCAAGATCGATGCTAGATTAGTCATAATTGATTATGTTATCACTAGAAATAGTTAAAACGTAGCTGAAATCAAAATAATTATATTCATAAAACCCAAAAGGGCAAAAAGATAATCATACAAGGTCAAGGGTTTGAGGATTTTCTTCCCCAAATCTGAGATAACCAATCTAGCAAAGGCAGGCCTTATCCTATCCCCCATGCTATCAATCTTCGTGGTGGTGCTCTTCTTCTTCTTCTTTAATAGCAGTGGATTTCCTGACAGAATCTTCAGCTCGGGCCCGATTGGCGAAGACTCTGAATGAAAGCTTGTACTGATGCATTCTGAATTTGGTCTAGTACACTCTTAAGCTTGTTCCAAGTTGCACTCCATCCATTTTTACCAACATATGGGTCAATCGGAGAGACTGGATCAGTTGAAATCATATTTATAGAACCTTTTTTAGGTTCCTTTAAATATGCTTTGGGGATCATTATATTTCCTTCCATAAGATTTTTCTTGAGCCAATCCTTGGAAACGAAGCATTCTTGTATACTATGTCCAAGAAATCTGTGAAATGGGCAATAATTTGGTTGATCCTTCTTGTCGACCTCTTTGAGTTTCTTTTGATTTGGTAATCTAAACTCAAGCTTCTTCATCAGAATTCTGAACATTTTGGGGACAGCTTCTTCTTTAAAGGAATTCACCACTTTCCTTCGTTCTGAAGTGGACATTTTCTTATTCTATGTTTGGTATGATCCTCCTTGATGTGGTTTCTGGCTAGAATAGACATACTATTGTGTTTGTTGTTGAACATGCTGTGATGACGACTGAAGATAATTCTCTACATGTATCTTCATTAGTTTTTTTTTCCTTTATCAACCATTGCTACTGTTCCAGACTTCTTTTCAATTACTCTGGTTATCCTAGACTTCTCAGCCTTCTCATGAGAATCCATATGTTTGACTTCTTCTTGAAGATTGATAGCTTTGCTGAGTAGCTTCTTCAAGGATTTAATGGTGAGTCCCTTGAGCATGAAAGCTACTGGCCCATGAATGCTTTTGAGTATGATCTCAATCGCATGATGTTCCTGTAGTTGAGGTTCACATTTCATGTTAAGCTTTATCATCCTCAAAATATAGTCCACTAAAGTCTCGTTGTGCTTCTGCTTCTCTATTATGAAATCTCCAATAGACACATGATGTTGTGCTTCGACAAATTTCTTCACAAACAATTGTTCTAATTCTGTGAATGTCTTGACTGATCCATTGGGTAATCAGGCATACCAATCAAAAGTGATCCCTGACAGGTTGCTGACAGACTGTCGGAAGAGCAAGGCTTTGTTACCTCTAATATTACCACAAATAGCTCAAAAATGAGCTATATGCTGCCTGGGATTTCCAGTCCCCTCAAATACTTAAAGTTTCGTGACACAAAACCCCTAAGATACGGTACACCATTGAACTCCTCCGGGTAAGGTCTACCTTCAAAATCAATGCACCACCCTTAAATTTGGCTAAGGCCTCCCAAACTTGCTCGACCATTTGCTTAAATTACTTATCCTGTATGGCACTTGATGGAGAATCCTGCTTTTGTTGGACATCTCAATTTCTGAAGGAACTTCCCTCCTTTCATCTACGATATGTATAAACTCCGGTTGATTGACTTTTGGGGAGGCTAACGATTGAGGGGTTGAGATTGTCCATAACCTGTGACCATGGTCGTCATGGTAGTGACCATCTCTTGCATTCTTTTCTCAATTTGGCTGATTTGCTCATCCCTTAAGAAAATAGCCCTACGCAGCTCATCTAAGATGTTCTCCTTGATGAGAGTTTGAACGTCGCACACAGATGTAATGGCTCTAGTCTCAATGACATGGATATCCATGAAATTTTCCTCGAGGTAATCATTGAAGTCAAAGTCTTCATCATCATCAATATAAACTCCATGTTCTCAAACTAACTCAGAAATCTCAATCCTGAGCTTCTCAACCATTCCTTCAATTAATGATTATTGTAGCACCTTGAGATCTGGTGGACTATGTTGGACATCCTCTACATGCTCATCCATCTCGCTATCAATTGTTGCGATAATGCTGGATACTTCAGACTCTTGCTTCATTCCATGATCCAGTCCTTCGGGCTCACTGGACCGTATAGGTATGACGACCTTGGGTACCCACACCTTTTTCTTTGATGGTGATGTCTTGAAATGGAGTGTCTCAGCAGAAACAACGACATGTCAAAGTGAAGTATGCGCCCCATGGTGCAGACCAAATACAGTACTGGGTAACCTCTTTGTCTTTTCCTTTAGAACTTTAAGAACATCCTTGTGGATGGTAATCGGTAGAATTCTCAAGCCCAGACGTGACTTAACTAGTTGATGTCCTGCGGGTCTTATGACGATAGAATCTGTAGCAACAATGGTGGTATCAACTCTGCTTCCTAAGAGGAACCAGACAAGAACACAAGCAGGCAAAGCTCCAGTTGATTTTTGAGATCGTCTGGTAAATCTGACGTCATTTAGAATTTCTTTCTACATGTGAGGGGATACTGCACATCCCACTCGTTTGAGTAACTCACCAACTGAACAACCTTTTTTGATAGTTAGTCTCTAAAAAATTGAACTGAATCGGGTGATAGGAGTAGGCTTCTTCTTCTCCCTGCGATGTCCATGAGGTGATGGTAAAGTAGCGGCAATCTTTTGGATACTTTCATACCCATTAGAATCCATTAAGCGATGGAACCTACTCCCTTGTAGAAGTGGATAGATGTCCGGTAATCCTGACTAATCCTGGTGAGGAACTTCATCAACAAGCATGTCCTTAGACAACTGGGCATTAGTAGCCCTTTGAACCTTTCAGCTGTGGTTTCTCCTTTGGGTATGGGTTAACATTGCAGTCCTCAAACTTGATCTGATTTTAAATACTGATGGTGGGCAACCAATCCATCAGTCATGTCTTCAATGATCATAACTTCCTTTCCCTTAGCAAAAATGGGAAAAACAGGCTTGGTAGGTGCCACAATGGTAGTATTCTTGACCTTCTTGTAAGAAGGGAAGTCCTAAGGGCAGTTCAGGTTAAACTCAGTAGACGGTTCTTGAGCTTCCAGAGTGGTGACTTTCATCACGATGAACGGGGCTTTCCCAAGAATGACCTCAAGATCTTCAAATCCTGCTCTAAACTTGTTGGGGGGAGCAACATTGCAGGCACTATATGAATGAGGTGTGAAATGGGAATGACCCAAATATTGAACATTTGTTGTAGAATCCAAAGGAGGAAGAACTAGGGGATATCATAGATCCAGAGGAGAACCTTAGTGACTTCCCAGCCTATCCTATTGTTTGGCTTTAGTTTTGAGGAGAAAATTTTTAAATGTTTCATCCTACCAATTTTATTTATTTAGGGCTTACAGTCATGTGAAATTATCACAAAAATAACTTAGAAGATGTGAGGATTTAAGTCATGACAAATCACAACCTCAAAATCCTAAGATGAGTTAGGGCTTATATTATACAGCAAAACTATACAAAAGGCTTAAAGATGAGTTGAGGATTTATGTTGCATAAGAAAATAACCTCAAAATCCTATGGCTTATTTTTTTATTCTAAGGAAAGATATGTTGTTGAAAATCCTCTTGTTGATGAAGATGGTCGTGCTGCCCACAATGCTAGCTCCAAGCTCCTCATCATGACGGGTTTAAGTTTTCTAATGTGTCATAATATGATTTAAAATCAAATGTTCCTATGGTTATGGTTCATTAAATATTATGGGGCATACTAAAGTTAATTAGAGTGACATCGTTTAGGATCCTACGGTTCCCTCATTTTGATACCACTATTTTCTTTTGGATTCACTTACTAAAAAAGAATTTACTAAACTCAACTCAATGAGCTCCATACTTTCATTTAGACCGTGGAAAATCTTGTTAGCAACCGTAGGTTACCTCCTCTAAGAGATTCTCGATCATCCGATAGAGAGTTCTTAATTTAGTTACAATTGTTATTTTGTGATGTTTGTGATTAAATTTTGAGTTATCTTATATATTGAATATTGTGGCAGTGAATTTTATCTTGATTATTTTTAGTTTTGGTTTTGGTTTTACGGCTATCCTAGTAGTTTTGGTTTCATGTAGGGTGACATCGTTGTTTAACATGCAAGCTCGAGGAAAGGAGTACAAAAAGGTAAACACAATAATTTAAAAGCGTACCTGTCGAATCTTCTCTTTCCTCCACCTGAAAGGTTAGTACTTACAAGACATGTATATAATTTTTTAAGGAATTTAATTTGCAGAAGTAGATGAAGGTTTAGCTATCAAACCCCAAGTTATGATTTTTATTGAATCTCAAAAGGTCCTAGTAGAAGATTTTAGAACAAAATATGATAAGTCCAATTTGCCCTTCAGAAAGTTCAATAGATTTCAAAGTGTTGGAGGCATGACCCTGGACCACTTTAAAGATCATTTGAAATATTCCAAGTTCATTCTAAGCTTATGCTCTAAATTGTAGCTTTGAAATCTGAAATTACTTTGCCTCTAAATCGCCTTAAATCCGCCCAAAATCAAGTCCTAGGTGTGAAAACTGAAGGTTGAAGGTAACTCAAGGGGTAAAAATGAAGGTTTAGGTGAAAATCACGAATTTAAACTGTTAAGGGCTGCTCTCGAATCGAAGGCGCCGTTAGTGCCCATTCCAGCGTCATCAACGCTGAAGGCCCGAAATTCACTTTTTGATTTTTTCAAATTTTCAATTTCCTTTCAATTTACTCCAAAGTTTTTTGTAGTATTTCTAAACACAATTTTTTATCTAACAATAATTCACAAATAAACATTTCACAAACAATCATTTTCACAAACAATAACAAACTAACTTTTATATATGAAAATACACTTTCTACAAACATATTTTTCAAATTAAACATTCACACCTATTATGCAATCCAAGTATAAATCAGCGTCAAAATAGAGCCACAACACTAAACGCTGACACAAAACTATAAAGTTTAGAATTCTAAAGCAAAACAAACGAATCCAAATCCAATCCACACAATTACATTAAATAAATAAATATTCTTAAACAAATATAAAATCCAAAATCTTCAATTATTTTGCCTCTTCTTCACTGCTTTCTCCTCCTCTAATATCTCCCATGGATTGGTAATAAACATATAAGTTGTAGAAGGATTAGTACGGGAATTGATCTGTCGAATTTTCTTTGCTCCACCCATTTTCTCTAAACATCTGAACTAATCTTGCTTCAAAAGTTCCAGTATAATGAAAATTTTCTTTTATTCTCCAATTTAGGTGATAAAAAGGTACGTAAGATCTCCCACTGCATTCATAATACTCTGAAGTTCCCTTTCAATTTTCTTCAATTTCTTCTCCAAAGCAAGCGAACTTCCAACTGTTGGTCGTATTAATTGAGTTGAAGCATGTGAAGATTGATCTATAATAGCATTAAATACTTTATTTCCATTTACAATGTAATTATCATCAATAGGGATCATAGGCTCCCAAGGTAGTAAAACCTTTTCCCAACCTTCATATGGCACTTAGGATTGACTGCAAATTAGAAAAATTGTAGAAGGATGGCCAAGTCCATAAATTGTCCCATTCATAATGATACCCATAACAAATTTAAATATGATTGATCCTATATTAATAGGTTTTTCCATTTGAATGCAGTAACTTAAAATAGCACTTTCTTTGGTGACTCTACTAATCTTCATAATAGGGAGTAATTTTTCAGAAATAAAGAAATGCCACTGCTTCAAAATTGGATTAAGTGATGAAGGAGGGAAACTAATATATCGCTCATCTCGTACTTCCCACATATCACTTTCATCCATCATAAAATTATAAACATCTTGCATCAAATCTCATGTATGGACAAAATTTATATAATAACAGATTGAAACATTCTCTATCATATACAATTCATTAATCCTCACAGGAGTAAATGGTATAGCCTTACCTCGTACGAAGACAACTCCTTGGGTAATTCCATGTAAATTTGCATAAAAATCTTTTACTACAGGTACAACAACTGCAGTGGTAGTGTAACACAGAACCTCCTATCGCCTTTGCAAAATGATCTTATCAATCAGAGCACTTCGATTGATCAATTCATGTTTAAGAAAACCTCTCTCCTTGATCAATCTCTTCTTTATAATAACTTTATCGTATAATCTCTGCGTGTTGAAACTAATATACTTTCTTCTATTGAAAACTCCATACCTTGAAATCTTTATGGAATCGGAAGCCATGGAATCCAAAAATAAGAAGATTCTAGTCATCCAAGGAAATTTTTAGGATTCTAAAAACACCTCCCGACAGTTATTATAACGCAAAATCCTGCCAAAGTCCTCAAAAAGTCATCTGAACCTTCAAAACACTCTCGGCGCCGTTGGTGCTCCCGATTGGCGCTGCCGGTGCTGAAGTCCGTTTTCTTGGGCGTCGTCGGCGCCAGTGACCAAAATTTGCCACTTTCATTTTTGTTCAATTTAATTTCAAATTTTTCTCCAATACTAATATTTGACTTAATTTATAATAAATGCAATTTTTTAGGATTATTATCACTTATCAAACAAAGTAGTAATACATAAACATATATGTATGGGTTGCCTCCCACAAAACGCTTAGTTTAACGTTGTCAGCCCGACATACCATTTTTTTAGTTGGGTTGACATAACATTAAAACTTCTTTAAATCGAGGTATGTGCCCTTCATAATAGTGTTTCAAATGATGCCCATTAACTTTAAATATCTTTCCAATGTTAGGATCTTTAATAACAACAGCTCAATAATGATAGACTTTAATCACATTAAATGGTCCTAACCATCTGGATTTCAGTTTTATTGGAACCAATCTCAATCTTGTATTATAGAGTAGAACTTCTTATCCAAGTTTGAATTTCTTCTTAATAATCTTCTGATCATGCCATATTTTAATTTTCTTTTTATAGATTTTTGCATTATCATATGCTTTGTTTCTTATTTCCTCAAGTTCATTAAGTTACAATATTTTTTTCTCACCAGGATCTTTTATATTAAAATTAATTTCCTTAATAGCCCAAAATGCTTTACGCTCCAATTCTACTCATAAGTGACATGATTTTATAAAAATCAATCTGTGTGGGGACATTCCTATATGAGACTTACAAGAAGTTCTGTACGCCCATAATGCAGTATCTAATATAGCAGACCAATCCAATTTATAAGGATTTACAATTTTTTTTAAAATACGTTTAATTTCACGATTTAATATATCTGCTAGACCACTAGTCTGAGGATGATAAGCAATAAAGAATCAATGCATAACATCATATTTCTTAATCAATTTTTTGATTCTCTTGTTACAGAAATGAGATCCTCCATCAGTAATAATTACTCTCGGTATTCTATATCTTGTAAAAATATTTTTAATTAAAAATTTAGAAACACTTCGAGCATCACATCTGGGGACAACAATGGCTTCAATCCATTTGGACATATAATCAAGAGCAAGTAAAATATATAAGTTTCTAAATGAAGGCATAAATGGTCCCATAAAATCTAATCCCCACACATCAAAAATTTTAACTTCCAATGTGTAATTTAGAGGCATTTCATTTCTTCTAGAAATATTTCCTACTCGTTGATTTCTATCGCCTGTTTTAATATATTCATTAACATCTTTAAAAATAGTAGGCCAATAAAATCTAGGTTGTAAAATTATAAATGCAGTTCTATTTGTTCCAAAATGTCCTCCAAATTCAGAATCATGACATCTTTCAATTATCTGTTGAGTTTCTTCATAAGACACACACCTTCTAATAATAAGAATCTTTACATTATTTATATAAATATGGGTCATCCCAAAAATAGAAATTTGAATCATATATAAATTTCTTTAATTTATTGTTTATACGCCTACAAGTCATCCTAAAAATAGACTTTTGAATCATATATAAATTTCTTTAGTTGTGGATTTTTTATATCTGGTGGTAAAATATCACTTAAAATATAATTTACTATATCAGCATACCACGGTACATCCATTTCATCAATACTATATAACTTTCATCATGGAAATTATCTAAAATTTCATTTACAAAATTAGTTAATATTTTTATTTCTATTCTAGACAAATGATCAGCTATTTTATTATCATTTTCCTTTCTATGAACTATGGTAAAATCAAACTTCTGCAATAGAAGTATCAATCTAATTAATCTACGTTTAGCATCATTCTTTTGCATTAAGTATTTAATAACAGAACGATCTATATGCACTGTACATTTAGTTCCAATTAAATAAGGTCTAAATTTATCAAAGGCATAAAAATAGCTAATAACTCTCTTTCAGTAGTAGTATAATTAATTTGAGAATTATTTAGAGTCTTACTAGTATAATATATAAATTTAAAAACTTTGTCGTGCCTTTGTCCTAATACAACCCCAATAGAATAATCACTAGCATCACACATTATTTGAAATAGTTTTTCCCAGTTAGGTGGTAGTATTATAGGTGCAGTGACTAATTTTTTCTTTTATAATTTAAATGCTTTTATGCATTCCTCATCAAAATCAAATTTCATATCTTTTTCTAAAAGTTGGCATAGCGGCTTAATTATTTTTAAAAAATTATTTATGTAGCTTCTGTAAAATCCTACATGTCCTAGAAAACTTCTCACCCCTTTAACACTAGTAGAAAGTGGTAATTTTTCTATAACTTGGATTTTTGTAGGATCTACCTCCATGCCATTTTCAGAAATTTTATGCCCAAGTACAATACCTCCTACACCCATAAATTGACATTTTTCCCAATTTAACACTAGGTTGAATTTTTCACATACTTCCAAAAGTTTTTTCTAAATTATTAAGACATAACTCAAATGAAGTCCCAAATGTAGAAAAATCATCCATAAACACTTCAATTCCATGTTCTATAAAATAGCTAAAAACTGTCGCCATGTATCTTTGAAATGTTGTAGCTGCATAACATAGTCTAAAAGGCATTCTACGAAATGCAAATGTTCCATTTGGGGTTGTAAATGTTGTTTTCTCTTGATCCTCTAGAGCAATTGAAATTTGGTGATAACCGGTATATCCATCTAAAAAGTAATAATATTTATTCCCAACCAATCTATCCAACATTTGATCTAGAAAGGGTAAAGGAAAGTGATCTTTTTTGGTGGCCATATTTAATTTTCTATAATTAATGCAAATTCGCCAACCAGTTACTTGTCTTATTGGTATTAATTCATTTTTCTCATTTTCTTCAACAGTTACTCCTTTCCTCGGAACACAGTGAATTGGGCTACCCAACCACTATCTGAAATAGGATATATAATTCCAGCATCTAACCATTTTAAAATCTCCTTTTTAACAACTTCTTTCATTATTGGGTATAATCTTCCTTGAGTATCAGCTTTAGGTTCATATTGTTCATTTAATAAAATTTTGTGCATACGAATTGAAGGACTAATTTCTTTAATATCTGCTAAAGTCCATCCAAAAGCCTTTTTATACTTTTTCAACATTTCTATCAACTTCTGTTCTTGAATTTCAGTTAACTCATTAGATATAATAACAGACAATGTAGATGACTCTCCTAAAAATACATACTTTAAATGGGTAGGTAATATCCTTAATTCAAGTTTAGGTGGTTTAATACTTGAAGGAATAATATTTTTACTATCGTTTTTCAACAAGTCTAACATTTCAAATTTGCCTTGAATATAATCCAAATCTTCTTCTTTCATTTCATCTTCATTCTCAAAAAATTTTTCCTTGCTTTAATTTATCTTCGAAAATCATTCTTACACTTTTCATTACTCAGATAACCAGCTACTTCCATCCTGAAACATTCATTATCTTTTTCTATTGCAGGATATTTCATAGCTTTTATTATATTAAATTTTTCTTCTTGATCATTAACTCTCATTATTAATTCTCCTTTTTGCACATCTATTTAAATTTCACTACTAGATCATTAACTCCCATTATTAATTCCCATTTTTACACATCAAATACAACTCTTCCTATTGCAGGAAATGGTCTTTCTAAAATAATAGGAACCTCTTTATCTTCCTCCATATCAAATACTATAAAGTCTACTGGGAAAATAAATTTATCAACTTTTACTAGTACATGCTTTATAACTCCTTTTGGAAAAGTTATTGATCAATCAGCTAACTAAAGAGTTACAGCTGTAGGGAAAAGTTATCCAATATCTAAACGTTTAAAGATCGATAAGGGCATAAGATTGATACTCCCTCCTAAATCACATAAATATTTTCCATAAAACTTTTCACAAATTGCACATGGTATAGTAAAGCTACCAGGATCTTTTAATTTTTCAGGAAGCTTTTTCTGAATATTAGCACTACATTCTTCACTGAGTGCAACAGTCTCATGATCTGTAAACTTCCTTCTCCTATTTAGCACATCCTTCATAAATTTCACATAACTTGGCATTTGATCCAAAACTTAAAGAAAAGGAATATTTATCGTTAACTTCTTAAGGAATTCCAAAAATTTTGTAAATTTTTTATCTTTATTCTTCTATTTCAGTCTTTGAGGAAACGGAGGTATTGGTTTTTCTAAAGGAACCTATGTTTGTTCATTTTCATGTTGATCATTTTCTATTTCTTCCTTCTCTTCATCAACTTTAGTTTTTCTTTGGACCGCTATTTCAATTTCTTTTCCACTTCGTAACTGAATAGCTTTAATTTGCTCTATATTTTAATCTTTTGGATTAACTTCCAAAGTATTTGGAAGAATTCCAAAAGGTTTGTTACTAAGTGCAGTAGCAATATGGTATAATTGATTTTCAATATTTATAATAGCAGCCCCTTGATTCTGTATTTGATTTCCCATATTCAACATCACTTCTTCCATCGTCAACTTCTTTTCCTTAATTTGTGGGTTAAGGTAAATCATCAAAACCTTATTTTTCCACTTTACATAAAATGCCCTTTCATCTATTTTTGAGTTTTAGGTGGTGAAATGAGAAGACTTGTTAGGTACGCTTTTACAATTTACAATACTTTCTGCTTTCTATACTTTCCACACTGTATTTTAGCTTACAAAGCTTGCATGTTAAACAATGATGTCACCCTACATGAAAATCAAAATTGCTAGGATAGCCACAAAACCAAAACCAAAACCAAAACTAAAATCAACCAAGATAAAAATCACCTCCACATCTTTCAAAATATAAGGCAACTCAAAATTATATCACAAATATCACAAAAACAAAAACTACAACTAGATTAAGATGTATTTATCAGATGATCGAGAACCCCTTGGAGGAGGTAACCTACGGTTGCTAACGAGGCTTCCCACGGTCTAAATGAAAGTATACAACTCATTAAGTTGAGTTTAGTAAATTTATTTGGACTAAGTGAATCCAAAAGAAAATAGTGCTACCAGAATTACGGAACCGTAGGATCCTAACCGATGTCGCTCTAATCAACTTTAACATGCCCCATAACATTTAAATTACCACAACCATAGGGCCATCCAATTTGACATCATAGCCTGAAACAGTAGAAAACTTAAACTTACCTCAACGAGGAGCTTGGAGCTAGCATGGTGGGCTGCACGACCATCTTCAATGGCAAAACATATCTACATCATTTGAACCAATTTCCTTCCTTAAAATTAAACAACAAATCTACAGGACTTTGAGGTAGTTTGATTATGCAACATAAATTCTCACATTACCTTCAGGCCTCTGTACAGCTTTGGTGTACAATATAAGCCCTAACTAATCTTAGGATTTCGAGTTTGTTATTCATCATGACTTAAATCCTCACATCTTCCAGGCTATTTGTGTGATTCTTCCACACAAATGTAAGTCCTAAATTAACAAAATTTGCAGGATGAAGCATTCAAATAATTTCTCTTCAAAACTGAAGCCAAACAATATGATAGATTGCAAAGTCACCGAAGTTCTCCTTTGGATCCATGAAATCCCCAAGTTTTTCCTCCTTTGGATTCCAAAGAACAAATGTTCCAAATTTGGGCCATTCTCATTTTACACCTCTTTGTCCGATCTCATTGAAAAGTCCTATTCTTTTGATCTCTTTAAAGATAATATTTCTTGATTTTTATTGAGAGTTCTCTTGGGTGACTTTGGTCATTTAAGATGTAATAACTACAGGGGCTTGCCGTTATAGTAAGCTTGTCCGAACCCAGCTTAAAATAAACCCTTTTTAATTCTTCATATTAAATAGGGGAAATAGTCGGTAAAAAAAAAGATTTCGCTGACTAAACGCATGTCATATACATCTTAGTTCATTGGATCGGGCCTCATCCTATAGACTTGTGTTTATCCTTAAGCATAGATATAGGGTTTGAAGTTAACTTTGTGGGCAGGCTTCTACTGAGGATCTATAACAGTACATCTTTCCTTAGAATTAAACAACAAACCATAAATTTCAAGGTTGTCCGCCTAGTGAGACATAAATCCTCAACTCATTTTTAAGCCTTTGTATTGCTTTTTTATACAATTTAAGCTTTAAATCATTTTAGGATTCTGAGATTATAGTTCATCACGACTTAAACCCCCACATCTTCCAGGTTATTTTTGTAGCAGTCTCCCATAAATGTAAGCTCTAATTAATAAAATTGGTAGGATGCAACATTTAAATAATTTTTTCTTGAAACTGGAGCCTAATATAGGATAGTTTGAGCTTTAAATTCATTTAATTTGGTTGAGAAATGAGGGAGATATTAAGCCTTGAAGATGGACTGTTCTCAGGCTAGGCCATTGAGGATGATGACGGAGAGTCTTCTGATCGCGAGTTTATCTCATCAACGGATGAGATCAAGCCGTACAACGCTCCCTTAAATGAACAGTAGGCCTAATCATCACTGAGGTGGATGGTGATGTCAAATAGGTGTGTGCCGCGTGGAGCTTCGGAGCCGCCTAGGATCTAGTCAACGCGGCGCGTTTAAATAGATAAATAAGGATTTAAATAATTCAGAAGATGCTCCCTAACTTCAAAAATTTATATTTTGGTGTAGAAAAAAGAAAAAAAAAATAAAAATACCATAGCGCTCAGTGAATACAGGAGAATAATGTAAAAATGGTTTGAAGTTTATTTGATGCATGTTTTATTTTTAATTAAATAAATATTGTTTTTAGTCTTTTAATTCTCCATGCATGTAGACATTTCACCACGACTTGAAATTCTAGCATGTTGTTGCCTCTGCCTTGTGGAACATTCTTTGATTTTTCTAAAGTCAAAGAAGATCTCTAAACAAAGATCCATATTTTTCAAGCATATGTCTATTATTTGCATAAATTAATCATAATAATTAGCTTGTTGCTTAGAAAATTCCAAGAAAATTTTGCAAGATTTGCTATGACCTGAGAATCCATTGAAAAATATTTCATGGGTTAAGTTGTTAAGAATGCACCTAATTTCCACAAAACCTAAAACACAAAGATAATTAATTTTTGGAAATACAAACAGCTAAATGACTTAATTTTTAATCTCCACTAAGATTCAAAGTCTAGAGAACTCCCCATAAAAAAGTTCAAAACATTTGGAGCTCATTTAATAACTCCAAGTGATTTTTCAAGTTAATTGATATTTTTGGTACTAAAATGATTTTTAATAATTAAAATATAACTTAAAAAAATTTATAAAAATTGGTTTTTGAAGTTTTCTATGATCAAAATAATTGTTTAAAAATAAGTTTGAAATTGAAATAAAATTTCCATTTTCAAGCCTATTTTTATATTTAAATAATTAAAAAATGATAAAAATTATAAATTTAATAAAATTCATAGAAATGTTTTAAATGGTTTCCTAAGCACTTTAGAAAAATTGGAATATTTTTCCTAGTTTTCTAAGTGAAGATATTGAATTTTAAAGTTCAAAATAATTTATTAAAGGCTAAAAATGGATTTTCACCGAAATAATTCCAATAAATCAAAGAAAAAGCAGACAAATTTAACATTTACTTCACTAGGTTCTCTGACCTCACGGAGATTTTTTAAAAATATAAAACTTAATTTTCAACATTAAAAATTTTTTATAATTAATAAATACTTCAGAAATTAAAATAATTCTTAAAATTCAAATGTAACTTAATAAATTTTAAAATTTAGTCTAAATGGTTCTCTAATCTAAGTCTACCCCCAGTAAAAATTTCAAGGGATTTGGCTTTCTATTGGTCATGTTATGGAATTTCCTTTAGAAAATCCTATTTTTGCGTAAAAATAATTATTTAAATTAAAATAAAATCTAAAAAAATCACATTTTCTTCTCTGATGTCTTAACTGACCCATGAGTAAGGTAAGATAACAATTTCAAAGTCATTTGAATTAAATTTGATAAATTATGAAGTGATAGAGCCTTAGGGGCAAAAATGTAATTTCGGAAGTTTAGCCTTAATTAACATTTAGGCTTAATTCAAAGAAGGAAAGGGTAACCTCTGATTTTAACTAATTCATTTGGATGATTGAAATCAAAAGGGGATTAGTTGGTAGAAACAAATCTCATTGTTTTCTAATTAAAAAAAAAATAAAATCATAATTTCCTAAAATTATTAAAGTTTGGAAGTTCATTAAATTAAATAACCTTAGACTTAGGAGTATGACTTTGGAAGTTGATAAATCACTAATTTATTACCCCTATTTGAGGTTCAAATGATTTTCAAAAGTTTTAAAATGAATCATCACCACTTAAAAAAATAATTTCTTCCAAAATATATAACTAAGACATCCACCAAAACCTTAAGGGCTTAGTAGTGACCTAGGCTAAATCAAATATGATTAAATGAGGATTAGAAAAGTGAACATAATTAAAATTGAACATCTTTAAAACACTACAAGCCTAAATTAAAAAAGTTGGCTTAGTGTCTTAATAACACTAACTTTCCTCTTTAAGGGTCTTCACCCACATAATTTATAAATTAAATCACAAATGATAATTACCCCACACTTATGGATAATTGAAACATTAATGTTCATTGAGAATTAAAGTTACTTAAAGGATGAATTATTAAGCAGTATAATAAGTTTAAATAAGCTCGAGACTTTCACCAGGAGGTGAGAGGGAAGCATGGACCTGCTTCATCCTCTGGACTTGTTGGATACCTCAAAGGTCTACTAAACTTAATATGTTTTACTTAACAAAAATCATCCTTAATCAAACTAATAAGGATCCACCAAGATATGACCTAAGGTTTAGGTAGGTCACCAAAACTTTACTTTCCTGCTTCATATAAAATACCCTGACAAGCATTTTGAGTTTCAGGTGGAGGAAGAAGAAGACTCGTCAGGTACGCTTTTACAGTTTACAGCGTCGTCTCTTTTGATGTTAACACAAACTTGCATGCTAAACAACGATGTCACCCCGCATGAAAACTAAAACTATCAGGATAGCCACAAAACAAAAACCAAAATGAAAACTAAAATCAACAAAGATAATATTCTCCGTCACAACATTCAAAATATAAGACAACACAAAATTTAATCACAAACATCACAAAAAAAACCACAACTACAACTAAATTAAGGCATCTCTATCAAATGATCGGGAATCCCTCGGAGGAGGTAACCTACGGTTGATAACAAGGCTTCCCATGATCTAAATGAAATTATGAAACTCATTAAGTTAAGTTTAGTAAATTCATTTGGACTAAGTGAATCCAATAGAAAATATGCCGAAATGAGGGAACCGTCGGATCCAAACCGGTGTCGTTCTAATCAACTTTAAAATCCCTCATAAAATTTAAAGAACTACAACCACAGGGCCACCTGATTTGACATCATAACTGGACACCCTAGAAAACTTAAACTCGTCACAGTAAGGAGCTTGGAGCTAGCATGGTGGGCAGCACAGCCATTTTTAACTGCAGAACCTGTCTTCTCCAGCTAAACCATTCCTTCCTTAGAATTAAATAACCAAACCATAGGACTTCGAGGTTGTCTGCTTATGCAATATAAATCCTCACCTCAACTCGTCTTAGGATTTCGAGGATGTCGTTCTTCACGACCTAAATCCTCACATCTTCCAGGCTATTTGTGTGTTCTTTCCACACAAATGTAAGCTCTAAATAAATAAAATAGGCAGGATGAAACACCTAAATATTCCTCCTCAAAACTAAACCCAAATAATAGGATAGACCGGGAAGTCACTGAGGTTCTCCTCTAAATCCATGACATCCCTTAGTTTTTCCTCCTTTGAATTCCAAAAAAAATGCTCCAAAGTTGAGCCAATCCCATTTCATACCTCTTTGTCTGATATCACTGAAAAGTCTTATCCTTTTAAAATCCTTAAAGATAATATTTCATGATTTTTATCAAGGGTTTTCTTAGATGACTTCGATCATGTAAGATGTAATTAACTATAGGGGCTTGCCCTTATAGGAAGCTCGTCCGAACCCTATAAATAAAACCTATTTAATTCTTCATATTAAATACAAGAAATTATCGACAAATAAAACGTTTTCGCAGACCAAACGGATGTCATATATTTCTCAGTTTATTTGATCGAGCCTCATCCTCAAATCTTGTGTTTATCCTTCAAAATAGATACAACGTTTGAGGTATAGTGCTCTTTCATTTAAACTATGCATAATATGGGGTCAGTTTGTTTTCATATTTTTCTAATCTTAAATCTATATGTAAATTAAAACGTCCTTCCGAAGTGGGCGACCGGATTTTGATTCCGGTGATCGAAAGCTTCTTACGGGCAACTCCCCAAACCAAAATAGTGCTGATAGCGTCTGTGAACTCCACCGGGGACAAGTTTCTCTTTCCATTTAAATCAGAAAAATACTATCTTCATATATCGATAATGTGTCCATGTTCCTCTTGGACCAAAATTACCTTTCTTCTGTTGACATACTTTACCCATTTCTGTCTTGGGAAAGTACGAACAACTTTTTGAACTTCAGGACTGTCTGTTCAATCACCTTTGAACAGAGGGGTTCAGGAGGCCATTACAGACTCTTTAAATCTTCATGAGGGGTCGGACCTCAATAGGTGTGTTGGTGGACTACTTCCACTTGGGCTTTATGAGTTGTTAAATGGGTCTCGCACTGGGTCCTGAACACTTCACATCTCCCTTTCAACTTTAAATTGTTATTTTACAAATTAAATCAAATTGTGTTGTGCTGCACGCACTTCAAAATTAATTAAAATTTTCTACTTTCAAATCACCTTTTTACTAAAAATTTTAAAATCCCCAAAAACTAAAATTTACCCAGTCTACAGAGCAACCTCTGTAAATTTTCAGTGCTTGCACTAAAGATTACGAGGTTTTTGGCATATAGCTAACCCATAAACATTCTATTTTAAAGTTGCTACAGTTGCTTACCCAACGCTGACATTTTTCCTGCAACTTGCCGACAAGCCATGAAGCCTGCAATGTTGCTCCCACCATTAAGTTTGGAGCCGGATTTGATAAGCTCAAGGTTATCCTCGGGAAGGCTCCATTCATCGTGATGAAAGTCATCGCTCCCGAAATTCAGGAGCCTTTCGCTGAATTTGACCTGAAATGTCTTTAGAAATTCCCTTCTTATAAGAAAGCCAAGACTACTGTCGTCGTGGTACCCATCAAGCATGTTGTCCATGCTGCTGCTAAGGGGTAAGAAGTAATGATCATTGAAGATCTGACTGAGGGACTAGTTGTCCCTCCATTAGTGTTTGAAACTGGGTCGGGTTCAAAGACTACACCACTAACTCAAACTTAAAGGAGAAATTGTAGCATGAGAGTTCGGAGGGCCACTAAAGCTCAGGCTCTTAAGGAAGTACCTACTGATGAGGAGCCTCACCAAGAGGATTTAGAATTACTGGAAACATATCCACTTCTACGGGGAAGTAGGTTCCACCTTTAGATGGATACCAACTTGTACAAAAGTATCTAGAAGATTGTCGCTACATTACCATTACCTCATGAACAGGGTGAGGTGAGAAAGAAATATACTCCTATCACCCAAGTCAGTTCAGTTTTTAAGAGGCTAGCCGCTAAAGAAGGCTATTCAGTGATTGAATTGCTTAAACGAGTGGGACAAGCAACATCCCCTTGCATGAAGAAAGAAATTTTAAAAGATGTCAAATCTACTAGACGACCTCAAAAGTCAACTGAAAATTTGCCTACTCACATCCCCGTCTGGTTTCGCTTGAGGAGCAGAGTTGATACCACCATAGTCACCGCTGAGTCTGCAGTCACTAGGACCGCAGGTCGTCGAACGGTTAAGTCAAGGCTTGGTCCAAGAATCCTACCAATCACCCACTACAAGGATGTTCCTAAACTTTCAAAGGAAAAGATAAAGGGATTACCCGATATTGTAGCTGGTCTGCACCATGGGGAGCATAATCTTCCTCGACATACCGATGTTTCGGCTAGGACACTCAATCCGGAGACATCATCATTAAAGAAAAAGTTATGGATACCCAAGGTCGTTGTACCAATATAATCTGATAAGCCCGCAAGACAAGATCATGGAATGAAGCTAGGTTCCGAAGTATCTGACATTGTCGCAGCGATTACCAGTGAAATGGAAGAACAAGAGGACGAGGTCCAAGAGGGTCCTCTAGATGTTGAAACAATCAAAGAATCAGTGATAGAAGAAAAAGTTGAAAAGCTCAAGGCCAAGATTTCCCTCGAGAACATGGAGTTTCCATTAACAACAACGATGAAGATTTTGAATATAATGACTACCTTGAAGAAGATTTCATGGATGTCCATGTCATCAAAACCAGAGCCACTACATCTGCACGTGAGGCTCAACCTCTCGTCAAAGAGAACGCCGTAGATGAGCTGCGCAGAGCTATCCTCATAAAGTATGAACAATTCAGTCAACTGGAGAAAAGGATAGAAGAGATGGTCGCAGCCATGACCGCCATAGCCACCATTCAAGGGCAATCACCGGCACCACAACTACATCTCCAAATATCAAACAAAAGGAGATAATACACATTACAAATGAAAGATGAGAAGTTGCCTCGGCAAACAAAGATGAGCAACAAAATAAGGATTCTCCATCAGGTGCCATACCATAGAAAGAATTCAAGCAAATGCTCGAATAAGTTTGGGAGGCCTTAACCCAATCTAAGGGCGGTGCATTAATTCTAAAGGGTAGGCCTTACCCGGAAGAATTCGATGTCGTACCCATCCCCAAGGGTTTTGTTGCCCCAAACTTTAAAATATTTGATGGAACTGGAAATCCCAGACAACATCTAGCACACTATCGAGCCAGTTGTGGCAACACAAGAAATAATGAGGCTTTACTCTTCCAATAGTTCGTCAGCAGCCTGTAAGGGATCGCCTTCGATTGGTATGCCGATTTGCCCAACAGATCAGTAAAACCATTTTCCGAGCTGGAACAATTATTTGTGAAAAGATCTTCTTGAGCAAAACATCATGTCTCTATAGGAGAGCTCATGATGGAAAATTAAAAGCTCAACGAGACTTTGGTGGATTACATCTTGAGGTGGAGAAACCTTAGCATGAAGTGTGAACCTCAGCTACATGAATATCATGCAATTGAGATTTTACTCAAAAGCATTCATGGGCCAGTAGCTTTCATGCTCAAGGGACTCACCATCAAATCCTTCAAGAAGTTACTCAGTAAAGCCAACAGTCTTCAAGAAGAAATCAAACATATGGATTCTCACGAGTAATCAAAAGCAATGAAAGTATTTGAAAAGAAGTCGAGAACTGTAGTGACTGTCGACAAAGAAAAAAAACAAATGAAGATATATGTAGAAAATCCTTGCTAGTCTTCATCACAACAGGATCGGAAACAGAATAGCCAGTCCAGCCAGCGACCACCTCAAGAAAGGTCACCTCGAACAGAGAATAAGAGAATATCTCTGGCAGAACAACAGAAAATGGTGTATTATTTCAGAGATAAAGCCGTATCCAAAATGTTCGAAAGACTGATGAAGAAGCCTGAGACTACCAGAGCCAAAGATGCCCGAGGAAGTTGACAAGAAAGTTCAACCAAATTATTTCCCGTATCATCGATTGCTCGGACACACTATAGAAGAATGCTTCATCTTTAAGGATTGGCTCAAAAAAATCTTAAAGAAGTGAATATAATGATCCCGAAAGAATATTTAAGAGAACTTGAAAAGGTTCTCTAAATATGATACCGACTGAACCACTCTCTCCGATTGATCCATATACTGGAAAAGAGGGATGGAGTACGACTTGGGACAAACTCAAGAAACTCTTAAATCAAATCCAGAATTCATCGAAACAATATTCCACATACACTAGAAAAGATGGATGGAGTATGGTTTGGAGGAAATCGTCCTAGAAAATATTGAATCAAATTCAGAACGCGTCAAAACAAGCCTCCGTTCAGAATCTTCAGTCTGCCAAGACCAAGATGAAGATGTCACCACAAGAGCTGTCATTGTTAAAGACAAAGAAGAAGAAGAACTCTAAAACAAAGATTCATTGCATGAAGGTTAGGATAGGTGCTACCTCTGCTAGATTGGTTTTCTTGGATTTTGGGAAGAAAATCCTCAAACCTCTAACTTTGTATGATTATCTTTTTGCCCCTCTGGGGTCTTATGAATATAATGATCATGATTTTGGCTACATTTTAATTGTTTCATATGATGACATAATTGATTATGGCCAATCTAAATTCAATCTTGATTCCTAAAATGATCCTCAAATCATACTTAAGTCTGACGAACTCATTAACAAAACCGAAGAGGACATCAACGATAACAACTACGACAACACCGGGAGTGAGAAGCTATTCCTCGAGCACCACGGTACACCACTTGCCATTAACTTAGATCTTTTCGACAAAGAAGAAACACCAAAATATTTAACAAAGGTACCTCAAGAAGAAGAAATTACAGAAATAAACTTGAGGAGCGGGAAAGTGTTACCCCCAAGAACAACTCCAGTTGATAAAGGAAAACAAATGGTAACTCGAGAATAATTACCTCAACCTCCACCAATGGAAGAAACACACAACCAATAGAAAATTAGAGGATCACAAAAAGTGGATTACAACGTGCTAGCTCATCTTAGGAAGTTACAGAGCCGATTAAGCATCTATGATGCTCTGATCCTATCAAAGGAGAAAAGAGAGTCTCTTGTCACAGCGTTGCTCGACCCAGAGATTTGCTTCGCGAAGTTGGCCAGCATAAACTCAGATGAAGTTTGATCGTTGAATGAATAGCCTGGGGAGACCTTCATAGATGAAGATTTTCTTTTCGGTACCGCCGACCACAATTGACCACTCTACATCTTAGTCAACATCGGCAGATTTGTGTTGTCTAGAGTTTTAGTAGATTCTGGAGCATCACTCAACTTGATGATTCTAGGAACATTGGCCTATTTGGACATTGAAGTTCAGTATCTTACGACCAATAAAATGATGTTGAGAAGATTTAATAAAAATGGAGAAAGATCCCTTGGATCGAATACATTGTATGAAGGTTGGAGAACTAGCAACAACCGAAAAATTTCATATAATTGACATTGAGACCTCTTTTAATGCTCTACTGGGTTGACCATGGATTCATGAACACAACAGGTTATGTTGTCTTTACACCAGTGCATCAAGTACTACAAAGAAGGACAAAAACATTGCATTAAAGGAGATCTACAATCATTTTCAGTTCATGAAGTTGGCATTCGTGAAGATGCTGCCTACTACGCCCCTCCAAAGAAAACTGTATTCTCTCGCAAAATTGCAACAAACAAAAGTAAGGATCCAGAAGAAGTACAGTGGCAGGGCCATTCAACTCTGCTTCAATGAGCTTTCACTACTCTCTTACACAGGTTGGCGCACGTTCTTTTAGTTCGCGCACCCGAGGTCTAGGCCGGGGACGTGGACGAGCAAGGACTAACTTAATTGTTGAATGGACTAGGCCAACCATCAACATCGGTGATGAAGATAGTTCTAAAGATTAAATAATGATGACAAAACAGTAGAAACTTCAATACAAGATATCCTTAGAAGATGCCCAGAAAAGTGAATATGAGACGATGTATAATCGGATAAACCACTATGTGAATACTATGACCCTTGCACGAATCCTCCCTCAAAAGGTTGAGAGTTTAGAGGTCAAGGAAGTCTGTAGTGCTGGTTCAAAGCCAATCAAATTTTATCATGCTTCTACCTCTACTAATATTGAAAATCATGTAAATTTGGATGATGATCCTAATGAATTAATGGAATTACCTTTTGGTTATTTTTTGCCTTACGTACAAAAGTTAATTCAATAAGGACATTTGCCAAAACAAATGCCAAGAGATAAATTACAACTTTTTGAAAAATTATGGAATATTAAGAGTCAAACTCCAAACTCAAAAAAGGGTCTTGTATTTAGTACAGTTGGACCAGTCGATGATTTGAAAGTTTGTGTGGTTATTGTTAGTGAATCAGAAGAGGATTGCCTCGATATAGAGGATGACTCTACTGATCAACTGATAGAAGATGCTCCCCCAAAATTTGAGAATGAAATTAAATCAATGGTTGATGAGTTGAATAAAATTAACCTCAAGACTGAAGAACAACCCTGACAAATATTTATAAGTTCTCTACTCAATAATGAAGAATCTCTACGGTTGAGCAAATTGCTAACAGAATTCAAAGAGTGCTTCACATGGAGCTATGATGAAATGTCGGGTTTGTTAGCAGAGATTTCATTTCTTAAACTCGGGGTAGATTAAAATTTAACCCCAATAAAACAAGCTCCAAGAAGAATGCGCCTCAAAATAGAGCAACAAGTCATCGCCGAGGTAAAGAAATTAATATATGCTAACTTTGTTAAAGAAGAGCAATACCCCACATGGTTAGCCAATATTGTACCTTTCAAGAAGAAAAATGGACAAATCCGTGTTTGTATAGACTTCAGGGATTTGAATAAGGAATGTCCAAAAGACGAGTTTCCACTACCAATACCAAAAATGATGGTGGATATCGCTTCTACACATGAAATCTTTTCTTTCATGAATGGATAGTCTGGATACAACCAAATCAAGATGGCTCCTGAGGATGCAGCACTTACAGCCTTCAGGACATTGATTGGAATTTTCTACTATACAGTGATGTCGTTTGTGTTAAAGAACGCTAAAGCAATGTATCAACGTCCAATGATAAAATTTTTTTAGGACCGCATTCACAATCAAGTAGAACGCTACATGGATGATTTGGTCATCAAAAGCAAACAAAAAATATACCATTTGTGCGATTTAAGAATCGTGTTCGAACGGTTACAACAATATCACCTTAAAATGAATCACTTAAAGTGCGCCTTTGGCGTTACCTATAGGAAGTTTCTAGGATTTGTTGTCCGTCATCGGGGAATCGAGGTCGACTCAGATAAGATTAAAGCTATCTTTGATAAGACTCCTCCTAAAACCTTAAAACAACTACGTTCCTTCTAAGGGAAGTTGGCATATCTGAGACGCATTATTTCTAATCTCTCAGGTAGTTGTCAGCCCTTCTCGGTATTAATTAAAAAGGATGTCAAATTCATTTGGGAAGAGAAATGTCAGTGGGCCTTTGAGGACATTAAACCATATTTAATGACACCTCCTTTTTTGGCAGCCCCTATCTTAGGGAAACTTTTGATACTTTATACTGCGGCCCTAGATGACTCTCTTGGATCCTTATTAGCCCAAGTCAATGATGAGGGTAAAGAAAATACACTCTACTACTTGAGTCGTCGTCTAATATCGATGGAAGTAAAGGTATCCACCCATTAAGAAACATTGTCTGGTGTTAGTTTTTGCCGACCAAAAGCTTAGACATAACATGCTTTCTCATAAAATTACCCTAATCTTGAATGTTAATCCGTTGCAATATTTGATGACCCGACCAACACTCTGCGGATGTCTAGCAAGATGGTTGATGATCTTATTGCAATTTGATATAAATTTTGTTCCCCTCCGTGCTATCAAGGGACAAATTCTAGCAGACTTTCTTGTTGCACACCCAATGCTAGTTGGGTCCCCTCTCGACAATGAACTACTAGATGAGCTAGTGTGACAAATGGAGTTCTTCGGTACGCAATGCTGAGAGATGTACTTTGATGGCCCTTCATTAGCCAGAAAAGACAAAGGATCAGGCACAGTCATACCAGGCAAAGCATGGATCCACTTGATCTTTATCACGCCAGATAAGGGCATGTTGAGGATCTCATACCACCTGATAGAGTCGTGCACCAACAATGAAACAAATATGAAGCATTAATCACTAGATTAGAGTTCATAATCTCAATGGATATAACAAACATTGCCATCTACGGTGTCTCTCAACTTGTCATCCAGCAAGTTGCTGGACAATACAAAATTCTGAAAATATCGCCGATACGCAAGGAAGCTACTGGAGCAAATCCCCTAGGTGACTTTCTACCAAATTCCTTGGGGAGATAATGCCCATGTCGATGCTCTAGCAAAAATTGCTAAATAATTGGCATGTCCCTAGGAGGATTCCATCGAAATCATAGTACAAGGAAGAAAAGTTCTGTCCTCTATAGAAGATTGTTGGACCAGATGTGGCTATGATGCTTAAGCAAAGCCGAGGGACAAAATAATATCAAAGAAGCACATGATGGATTGTGTGGTGCTCACCAGTCAGAACCAAAAATGAAAATGAAGATCAAAGGACTCGGATATTATTGGCCAGTAATGATGTCCGACTACATGGATACAGCCAGAAAATTTCACCAATGCCAAGTGCACGGGGTGGTCTTGCGCCAACCTCCAAATGTGCTACACCCAACCATTACTTCGTGGTCAGTCAAGTGTTGGGGCACGGACATAATAGGTCCGATAGATCCTCCATCTTCCAAAGGATACATATTCATACTTATCACTACAGATTACTTCTCCAAATGGGCAAAGGCAGTGCCATTACACGAGGTTACAACACAACACGTCATTCAATTCTTCAAAAGCAAAATTTTCTGTTTTTCAGAGTACCGCGAAGATTAATTTTTGACAATGGAATAACCTTCAAAAGCACCAAAATCAAGAATTGCCACAAGACATGAGATAGATTGGAGGTACTCTATAATTTACTATCCCAGAGCAAATGGATTGGTTGAAGCCTTCAATAAAACACTGGTATAGATTTTGAAGAAAACATTGGAGGAAAACAAAAGGGACTGGCAGAACAAATTGCTAGAAGTTTTGTGGTCCTACTGAACAACGTTCAGGACTCCCACTTAGTGTACACTCTACATGCTCGTGTACGAGTCTGAGGCCGTGCTATCGTTAGAAATTCAGATGTTGGCTCTGAGAGTTGTTGTTACCAACCAACTCACAACAGAAGAAAGTGCAAAAGTCAGACTTGAAGAACTAGAGAGTCCTAAAGAAAGAAGACTTGAAGCGCAACAACATCTGAAACTTTACTAGGCAATGATTGTACAAGCTCATGATAAATTGGTTTGCTCAGACACATTTAAAGTTGGCGACCTTGTTCTCGTGCTCAAAAGGTCTATTCTTACATACCACAAGATAGGTAGAAAATTTGAGCCAACCTGGGAGGGACCATTTGTCGTTGAAAAGGTCTACGCAGGAGGAGCAAACCAGTTAGTAGAATTTTGGGGTGAAAGACCCATGTTACCAATCAACGGACGTTACCTAAAGACATACTATGCAACCTGACATTTCTTGCCTTTGCTTGATTTGAAATTATGAAATCTTAATTGTTTTAGGGTTATCTATGTGACCAAAAGTCTGTGACCGAGCCCAAAATTTTTATAATAAGATTAACCTCAACATAATAAATTTTTTCTTTTTGAAAATTACACACTTCCATCTCCACTTTTAAAACTTAATATGCTACTAAATTAAACAAAATTCACACATAAATAAACAATTTTCTCACAAAAATAAACTAAACATTCTTTTGATAAATACTTTATTCTTTTCTTGTTCATGCTAAGTTTCAGCCCACTGACATTTTTTACTATCGTCTGCAGAGAAATGTCAGGCCAAAGGCTGATTTTGACCTTCAAAGATGGTTGGAATCTCACATTAAAGGAAGAAATGGTGCAGCAGGGCGGCACTATAGATTTTGACATGGAATTTAACCAAGTGAACATGGATTACGAGGGGCCTTTAATGAATTTCATCAGTCGACGAGAAAAGGAAGGGCTGCTCTCACTACGAAGGGTGGCCACCAAAGACAGTGCCTCACTGAAAGGAAAGAACGTGGTGGTACAACAGGACCCGATGGAGGGGCCAAGCCGTTTACCATCCCTGATAGCTACGCCGACTGGGGGCCTAGTTGTTGCTGATAATGAAAGGATACCATTTGCTCCACTAACAAGAACACAATGAAGAAAATCCAGCCAACAAAAATAGAGAGCTTTCTTACGAGAAGAGAAGAGATGCCAAAATGAGGCAGACAACTTGCTCACTCCTATTCCTGAGGGACACATTTATGAATCGGGCATGAAAGAGACCTCCTCCAGCCAGCTCGCTATGGATTAGGAGCCCGAGTTTGTTACAAAGCCAAAGATACTACCAACTTCAGAGGTTCTGTGTATGGGTTGCCTTACCTGCAATGTTGAAATACCTACACGAGCGTCAGCTACAGGGGCATTCGTGGAGTGCTCAAATTGCAATGTCATACATCTACAATGCTACAGCACGTTGGAGGAATATGCATCTACAGATGATGGATCTCAGACCCCTGATTACCTGATAGAGGCAGACCCATTTGTACTAATGGATGCAAAATCATATGTTCTGATGGGTACATAACCAAACATCCTGTCAGACGTAGAATCATACATTCTGTTAAAGCCATAGACAACACCAGCTTGGATCACCGCTGATATTCAATCGAGCGAGTACCCGTGACAACTGCCGACTCCTAGTACAGTGGAATATTATAAAATTAGCAAAGTAAACAAAAGAGACTTCAAGTTCTACAAAGAAGTACAGGGAAAATTCAACAACATACTTGAGGGATTAAAACAGTATACCAAAGTCTTCTCAGTGACTGACGAACAAATTATTCTCGACTTCATTTTTGACCTAAGGGACAGAGGTAAAGCATGTTTAATTATGGAAAGGACCTATTCTGAGCCGAGGAAATGGATGCGAGGAAAAGGGAGGATTACTATTCAGTGTGGCTGGTACTATAATTTCTGAAATGACGGACAGGGGAATCCACATGAGATCCTAGACACGACCAAGTAGATCCACTATCGCCAATGATAAAGGAGATGATCAAAAGGATGGTCAGATGGAGTATTTTGCCCACTACCTGCATTCCAAATAGTTGTATTATCAACATCTACGATGAGGGTGATTGCATTCCTCCACACATCGATCACCATGATTTTTTAAGGTCGTTTTGTATGGTCTCATTCATGAGTAAAAGTAACATCTTATTTGAAAAAGAAATTGACATTGTCGGTCCTAGTAATCCATGAATGAGACCATTTTTGTTGCTAAGCATTACATTCCAGAAGTGCGACATCGCAGGGTGTCCGTAACCTTCCGACAGATGGACAACAACCAGATGTCGCAGATTTCAGCCAGATCCAAAGCTGAAGGAACTACTACCTTACAAACTATGAGAGGGTTGCATTTGTGAGCACATGTAAAGGGAACTCTTATCCTGTAGCGTGTCTTAGAAGGTCAGCTCAATCAGAAGCTCGTCTCAACAGGAATAGACAGTCAGAAGATTCTTTTCTACTTTACTACATTGCAGTAATATGATATGTACCAGAGATGCTTAGCCTATATTGTGTACTTGACATGATATATTTTGGATGTAACTTGATGCATTTTGCATATTTTACTTTTTGAGGCGTTGGCCTACACTTGATCTGTAACATTTTGTTGGAGAAGATTAATGAAGTTTCTTTCAGAATTGTGCCTTTTTGTCAATTTCTTTTTGTGTAATGATGGAAGCCAGGAACCACATGTTGGTTCAAAATTACAATGAACAAAGAAGCCAAACAAAAAAAAATCTTAACGATAATAAAATTTAAACAAAAATAACCAATAAAACAACAACAAAACAATTATCTTTTTGAAAAGTCAACCAACTAAGATCAAATTTTGAAAGCATATTTTGAAAGAAAAATTAAATATGATAAAAATAACAATAAAAGAAAATAAATCTGTTGAGTGGATTCTGTTCATTTCAGAGTTTCTTACTCTTTGCTAGCGCAGTACAACTATCTTTGTCTGCACTAATTCTCTTCACATCACCACAAAATTTCACATTCTACACAAAAATGAGCATATTTTCAAAAAACCTCTTCAACAATGTCAACCTTTACATACAATAGATGTCTTTAAATTAAACACTACAAACTCTGTAGAATTCTCATTTTCAAATCAGTCCCTAATTTCTGATTCACCCTTTTGAGGTCGGTCCTTACCTTTCGACGCTCTTTTTTGAGATTGATCACCACCTTTTAATTCTCATTTTTGACAGTCCCTAATTTCTGATTCACACCTTCTAAGATCGGTCCTTACCTTCTGACGCTCACTTTTGAGATTGATCCTTACCTTTCAATTCTCATTTTTAAATTAGTCCTTAATTTTTTATTCACCCTTTTGAGGTCGGTCCTTACCTTCTGACGCTCTCTTTTGAGACTGATTACTACCTTTCAATTCTCATTTTTGAATCAGTCCCTAATTTTTGATTCACCCTTTTGAGGTCGGTCTTTACCTTCCGACGCTCTCTTTTGATATTGATCACTACCTTTCAATTCTCATTTTTAAATCAGTCCCTAATTTTTGATTCACCCTTTTGAGGTCGGTCCTTACCTTCCAACCCTCTCTTTTGAGATTGATAACTAACTTTTAATTCTCAATTTTTAATCAGTCCCTAAATTCTAATTCACATTTTGAGCTCGGTCCTTACCTTCTGACACTCTCTGTTGAGATTGATCACTTCCTTTCAATTCTCATTTTCAAATCAGTCCATACTTTTTTCATCACCCTTTTGAGGTTGGTCCTTACCTTTCAATTCTCATTTTGAATTCAGTCTCTAACTTCTGATTCACCTTTTGAGGTCGATCCATACCTTCTGATGCTCTCTTTTTAGATTGATCCTTAACTTTCAATTCTCATTTTCGAATCAGTCTCTAATTTCTGTTTCACCCTTTTGAGGTCGGTCCCTACCTTCTGACGCTCTCTCTTGTGATTGATCCTTAACTTTTAATCCGTGTCCTGGGATCAGTCCCTAACTTTTGATTTCTCTCTTTTCATGATTGGTCCTTAACTTTCGACTCTCTTCTGAAATTAATACCTGAATTTCAAATCCCACCCCGGGGTGAGCACTTACATACTGATTCTCATCTTCTATAAATTCATGATATCTCATAACTCAAAATCCACTCTCCAAACCCCAACGAGAGTCCCTACTTCTTAACTTTGATTAATTATTCACCTGCTATATTCCCTAACAGAAGCAAATAGTACACACAATCCCACACCTCTTCTGTGCCTCTTGACTTAGGAGTTTGTATTGGTTTTGTTGATCTCGTCAGCAAACGCCAATACAAGCGGTGTGCTTGCCCATCACACCACACTAATTGGGGGTCCATTTGTTGACCTCATTTTTGGTTGAGGTCTAGTGTTCCTCTTTAGTAGCCTAAGATCTAGCCATATGACTTCTTGTTGACTATTCCTAGAAAACTAGAAAAGGAACCCTCACAATTAGAAGTCCCAAACTCCTCTTTACTCTACTTAAAGTTCCACATAATGGTCCTAGCCTCTAGCACTTAGTAGGAGGGGTCATTATGCCAAAGCCCAAGGAGAGTTCCCATAGCACTGTTGGACCTTATGGTTGATCCTGGCTGTTATTCTGGAGCTAAGACACTCACTACACTCACCTCATTCACAATCACTCACAAAAGTAAACCCAAAAATTTCTTAACTTTGACCCCTTGAAACTTTTGGGATACTCATGTAGATGGTCCCCTAAACCCACTGGTCCTAGGCTAGGGTTTAGCTAAGATGAGTACATAGAGGACCCAAATGGGGTTTCATTTGGTCCATGGCTTATTTACGGTGGTTGGCACCCCAACTCTACCAAAATACCCAACTTAGCCTTTTGCCCCTAAAGTCCCCCAAATTACCTAGATATCTTTGTGACCCTAAATTTGACCAAAATTCCCAAATTTACCCAAAATACCCAAATTTGTTTAGAAATCATTTCAAACCTTTTGAAAACACCCAAATTACCCAAAATCACCAAAAATTGCAAAATTACCAAAATACCCCTCCTTAGCCTAAAATTCTAAAAATTTCAAAAAATCCAGAAAAATCCCAAAATACTCCAAATATTCCCAATTTTACTTTTCTCAATTACCACATGACCGAATTTGGCCATTTTGGCCATTTTGACCAAACCCCCTAAAAATTACCTTAAAAGGCCCAATCTCCCCAAATCCACATAAAATATCCATCAATTTGGTCCTCATTTGATCCAATTTCAATCCTAAACTCAAATTCACCTTTCATATGACCAATCTAAACCAAATCCAAGCTCAATTGGCCCATGTTTTGAGCTAAATTTTGATCCAAATCAAAAGCCCCAAATTTTGGCCACATGACCTAATCTCACCCAATTAAACTTATGGCCCAATCAATTTGCCACAATTCATGTTTAAAACTATTCATAACATTCCCATACATCAAACTTGACCTTCAATTAGCCTTAGTTAAGCCTCAATTTCATTTAATTTTGACTTAAGTCCAAAAGCCCCAAATAGGCTATGCCTCCAAATTTCACCACCCAATTTATGTTGAAAAATCCATATGATGTTCCTATTGAAAATTTTCAACAATCAATTTGGACTTAGCCCAAGGCTAGCCCAATCTAGACCCAACTCTAGCCCAACATGCCCAAAATGACCAAATCTCCAAAATCCTTCAAATTGACCCTCCATTTGAACTCAAAATCACTTCAACCCTTCACCAAAAATGTTCATTACACTCATCTACATCAAATGAATCAATAAATTTGGTCAATTTACATGGCTATCCTAGCCCAAACCCAAGCTTTGGTCATTTGAACCCACATTGGACCAACGCACTAAAGTTAGCCAAACCACCCCAAAGCCACCAAATTAATGACTCCATAGCCATTAGTTGGACCCAAGTGACCAAGCTAAACCCCATAAATCCACATAAGTTAAGCCATGGACCAAAGGTCCCCTAAATCAAGGGAATTTGATTCCATTTTTTCTTAAGCCTTGGATATTTTTGCCAAAACTAAACCTCAACTCATTTAAATGCTTTGACATATTCCCCTGGGTCACCTTATAACCCAGCCACCTCCTCTAACCTAGTCGGCCGACCTAGTGGCTGGAAAAAACCAAAACCTTGAGCCACCCCCATGGAATCAAACCCATTTCAAACCTAGAGGACACCTCATCCAAATCAAATGTTAGATCCTCTCTGCCCTCCACCTAAGCATCACATTGCACCCCCTAATTGGCCATGACAACCACCCTTAAGCCATTTTTATAAAAATCTCCCCTCCACGACCATGGGAGGAGAGTTAAAATTTTCTTAGAGAGAGCCCTCCAAAGTGCTCACAAAAACTCATTGAGACCTCCTCAGCACAAGACAACCACTTTCCTCCCACTGATTTTCATTGTGGAAGCTTAATTTTGAGCTCAAACTTCTGCCTAAAACTAGGACAGAGCTCAATACACCTCCACAGTCCACCAAACTCAAATTAAAGTTACCCACACCTTCACCAGAGTAAAAGAAGGAGAAGTCCCATCAAATCCCCCTTCCATAGAGACCCTAACTTAGCTCTAGACCAACACCTGAAATTGAGCTTGGTTGAATTCATATTTAGACCTTTCACCACAGTAAGAGGCTCAATCCCTAGCCTCTTTGGACCTCAAAGAACGTGCCGAGCACCTCTGGTTGAAGCTTCCCTTCTTAGAGCAAAAGTATTGAACTCCCTCTCTTCCCGAGCCTATTTTGATTCTCCATTTGATTAGGCTTAATTTCAAGGCATCTTAACCGTATGGATATGTTCCTCTAGTCTATACGACCACTTTAAAAAAAATTTATTCAATTTGTTTGATAAATGAGGGAGATATCAAGCCTTGAAGATGGACGGTGCTCGAGCTAGGCCATTAGGGACGATGACGGAGAGCCGTCTGATTGAACATTTATCTCATCAATGGATTAGATCATGTCGGACAGTGCTTCCTTACATGAACAACGGGCCTAGTCATCGCTGAGGTGGATTGCAACGTCAAATAGGAGTGCGCCGCGTGGAACTTCTGAGCCGCTTAAGATCTAGTCTGTCCCGGATGTTTAAATAGATAAAAATGGGATTTAAATAATTCAGAAGATGCTCCCTAACTTAAAAAATTCTTATCTTGGTGTAGAAAAATCACAAAAATAAATTAAAAATACCCTAGTGTTCAGTGAATAGAGGAAAATAATGTGGAAATGGTTTGAAGTTTATTTGATTCATGTTTTATTTTTAATTAAATAAATATTATTTTGAGTTTTTTAATTCTCCCTTCATGTAGAAATTTCACTATGACTTGAAATTTTAGCATGTTGTTGCCTTTGTCTTGGGGAACATTCTCTGATTTTTCCAAAGTCAGAGAAGATCTCTAGACAGAGATCCATATTTTTCAAGCATATGTCTATTATTTGAATAAATTAATCATAATAATTAGCATATTGCTTAAAAAATTCCAAGAAAATTTTGAAAGGTTTGCTATGACCAGAGAACCTTTTGAAAAATATTTTAAGGGTTATGTCATTAAGAATGCACCTAAATTCAACAATCTCTAAAACACAAAGATAATTAATTTTGGGAAATAAAAACATCTAAATTGATTGATTTTTAATCTCCACTAAGATTCAAAGTTTAGAGAACTCCTCATAAAAATTTCAAAACACTTGGAGCTCATTTATTAACTCAAATTGATTTTTCAAGTTAAATGACATTTTTGGTACTGAAATGATTTTTAATAATTAAACTATAACTCATAAAAATTATAAAAATTAGTTTTTGGAGTTCTTTGTGATCAGAGGAATTTTCTAAAAAAATTAGAAATTAAAATAAAAATTCCATTTTCAAGCCAATTTTTAATATTAAAATAATTAAAAAATGATAAAAATCACTATAAAAATAAAATTCATGGTAATATTATAAATTATTTCCTAAGCACTTAGGAATAATTGGAATATTTTCCCTAATTTTTTAAGCGAAGATAATGAATTTTAAAGCTCAAATTAATTTTTTAAAGGCTAAAAATGGATTTTCACCAAAATAATTCCAATAAATCAAAGAAAAATTAGAAAAATGTAAAATTTGCTTCCTTAGGTTCTCTGACCTTAGGGTGATTTTTTAAAAATATAAAACTTAATTTTCTACATTTGAAATATTTTATAATTAATAAATACTCTAGAAATTTAAACAATTTTTAAAATTCAAATATAATTCAATAAATCAAGAAAGATGATCCAAATGGTTTTCCAATCTAATTCTACCTCCAGCAAAAATTTCAAGGCATTAGAATTTTTCTTGATCAAGTTATGGAATTTCCTTTGGAGAATCCTATTTTTGCATAAAAATAATTAAGTAAATTAAAATAAAATTTTGAAAAATCACATTTTCTCCTCTGATGTCTTAAATGACCCATGATTAAGGTAAGATAAAAATTTTAAGATCATTTGAATTAAATTTGTTAAATTTATAGAGTCTTAGAGGGAAAAGTGTAATTTTAGAAGTCTAGTCTTAACATTTAGGCTTAATTCAAAGAGGAAAAAGGGTAACCTCTAATTTTAACTAATTCATTTGGAAGATTGAAACTAAAAGGGGATTAATTGGTAGAAACCAATCATATTGTTTCCTAATTAAAAAATAAATAAAATTTTAATTTCCTAAAATTATTAATGTTTGGAAGTTCATTAAATTAAATAACCTTGAACTTAGGGGTATGACTTTGGAAGCTGATAACTCACTAATTTAATACTCCTACTTGAGGTTCAAATGATTTTCAAAAGTTTTAAAAATGAATCATCATCACTTAAAATTTTAATCTCTCCAAAATATATAACTAAGGCATCCAACAAAACCTTAAGGGCTTAGTAGTGACCTAGGCTGCATCAAATATGATTAAATGAGTATTATAAAAGGGAACATAACTAAAATTGAATATCTTTAAAACACTACAAGACCAAATTAAAAAAGTTGGTAGGGTGTCATAATTACACTAACTTGTCTCTTTAAGGGTCTTCACTCACATAATTGGCAAATTAAATCACAAATGATAATTACCCTACAATTAGGGATAATTGAAACATTAATGTTCACTGAGCATTAAAGGTATTTACAGGATGAATTATTTAGCAATAAAATAGGTTTAAATGAGCTCAAGACTTTTCACCATGCGGTGAGAGGGAAGCATGGACCTGCTTTTCCTCCAGACCTGTTGGATACCTCGAAGGTCTACTAAACTAAATATGTTTTGCTTAACAAAAATCATCCTTAATCAAACTAATAGGGACCCACCAAGATATGACCTAGGATTTAGGTAGGTAACCAAAACTTTACTTTCCTGCTTCATATAAAATGCCCTGACATGCAATTTGAGTTTTAGGTGGTGGAACGAGAAGACTTCTCAGGTACGCTTTTACAGTTTACAGTACCGTTTTTATTTTGATGTTAACACAAACTTGCAAGCTAAACAACGATGTCACCCTACATGAAAACTAAAACTGTCATGGTAACCACAAAACCAAAGTAAATACCAAAACTAAAATCAACGAAGATAAAATTCACTGCCACAACATTTAAAATATAAGACAACTCAAAATTTAATCACAAAAATCACAAAAAAAACCACAACTACAACTAAATTAAGACATCTCTATCGGATGATCGGGAATCCCTCGGAGATGGTAACCTATAATTGCTAACGAGGCTTTCCACAGTCTAAATGAAATTATGGAACTCATTAAGTTGAGTTTAGTAAATTCATTTGGACTAAGTGAATCCAACGGAATATAGTGGTGCTGAAACGAGAGAACCGTAGGATCCTAACCAGTGTCGCTCTAATCAACTTTAACATCCCCCATAAAATTTAAAAACTATAACCATAGGGCCACCTGATTTGACATCATAACTGGACACCCTAGAAAACTTAAACTCATCACAGTAAAGAGCTTGGAGTTAGCATGGTGGGCAGCACAGCCATTTTAAATAGTAGAACATGTCTTCCTCAGCTAAACCATTCCTTCCTTAGAATTAAACAACCAAACTATAGGACTTCGAGGTTGTCAGCTTAAGTAACATAAATCCTCACCTCATCTTTAGGTATTTGTACAACCATGTTGTGCAATATAAGCCCTAACTCGTCTTAGGATTTTGAGGTTGTCGTTCTTCATGACCTAAATCCTCACATTTTTCAAGCTATTCGTATGATCGTTCCACACAAATGTAAGCCCTAAATAAATAAAATTGGCAGGATGAAACACCTCAATAAATAAAATTGTCAAGATGAAACACCTAAATATTCCTCCTTAAAACTAAATCCAGACAATAAGATAGACCGGAAAGTCACCGACGTTCTCCTCTAGATCCATGACATCCCCTAGTTCTTCCTCCTTTAGATTCCAAAAACAAAATGCTCCAAATTTGAGCCAATCCCATTTCACACTTTTTGTCTGAGATCATTAAAAAGTCCTATCCTTTTGAAATCCTTGAAGATAATATTTCCTAATTTTTATCGAGAGTTTTCTTAGATGACTTTGATCATTTAAGATGTAATTAGCTATAGAGGCTTGCCCTTATAGGAAGCTCATCCAAACCCAGCTTAATAAAAACCCTATTTAACTGGAAATTATCGGCAAATACAATGGTTTCACAGACCAAATGGACGTCATATATTTCTCAATTTATTTGATCGATCCTCATCCTCAAATCTTGTGTTTATCCTTCGAGATAGATACGAGATTTGAGGTAGCATGTTTTTTTATTTAAACTATGAAAAATATGGGGTCAGTTTGATTTCATATTTTTCTAAAATTAAATCTATATGTAATGTCCTTCTGAAGCGGGCAATGGGATTTCGATTCTGGTGACCGACAGCTTCTTACGGGCAACTCCCCAAACAAAAAGTGTCAACATTATGAAAGTTCTTAAATTGGGGAGTTATTTCGGTGAAATTTTATGGAACCTCATATTTATTTTATCCTTTTTATTTTAGTTTTTATATTGAGAGTATTGTAGAAGAGAAGAGATTCAAAGGAACTTCAAGAGTTTGGTGAAGGTCTTGAGATAAGTTTTTATCTTTTGATTTAGACTACTTTTGGTTTTAATTGAGACTTATTGTTGGTTTAACAATGATTTCTACTTTTAAACTAAAGTGTGATTTTGTTTTCTCCATGGATTTTTAGTAGTTTTCTTTGTTTTTCTCCTTAAAATGATAAGTAATTAAGTGTTGGATGGAAGTTGTGGAGAGTATTGATCTTCAATGTTAGAAGAAGTTGTGATGATTTAAATTCATGCACTTCATTTACTTCTTGATTTGGCGAATTCAAATGTTAAAATTTTTGTGAGAACATGTAAGAATTGTGCTAGTATTGTCTCAGTCAATAATTGTAAAAAGTCCCATGAGGTTGTATGAATGAGAATGTAGTTCGTATGATTGAGTGCAAATAAATAGGGAAATATTTCATTGAAGGAGTAGAGTTAGAGGACTTTGAAGTGACAGGTTAAAGTCTCCAAGTTAGTTTATTGTTTTAGGTTCTGATATGAGAATGTTAGCCCCCAGGTGGAGGGAATCGAGGGAACAGAGAGCTAGTATCTTCCCTGCCTAGCCGGTCTTCAGAACTATTCAAACTTTAAATTAGCAAATGTTCTTTATAGCATCTCACTAAAGCCCCCAACTTGGTTTATTATTTTAGGTTCTGATATGAGATGTTAGCCCCCAGGTGGAAGGGAACTCTAGAGTGAGACGCTAGTATCTTACTGCCTAGCCGATCTTCAGAACTATTCAAACTTTAAATTAGTCAATGTTCTTTATAGCATCTCCTTGTTAGTCGGTCTTCAGAACTATTCAAACTTTAAATTAGCCAATATTCTTTATAGCATCTCTAGTTGCCGGTCTTCAGAACTAGTCAAACTTTAAATTAGCCAATGTTCTTTATAGCATATCTAGTAAGGGTAAGGAATATTATTGCTCCTATTTGGCACAACATAATTTTCATACTTCCACAACATAATTCCTATTACTTATTACTAACTCATGATAAGAAGAAATATATTTTTCATCCTTAGTGCTTTTCCTTTGCAAATACTCTAGTTATCTGTTTAAATTGTTATTGTTCTATCAAAATATTAATAATACCAAAAATATTTAAATTTTTTTTAATACAAGAATCATCTTTAGTTTAATTAATTATCTTTTTAAAAATAGAAAGTTTCTAAAATTTCATAGTGCATAATCTCCCTGTGGGTTCGATATTCAGGTCTTAATAAAAAAGTCTTATATTACTTGATAACGATATGTATACTTGCATAGTGTCCCAATATATATAAATTAAAAGTTAAATTCTTATTTTTCTTCAGGATCAAGTTTTTAGCTTTGTTGCAAAATAAGGAAATTTAAGTGAAAAATATAATCAAAATTATTGTTATAATGTTGCATATAAGTAGTAATCCGGGATCAAGTTTTTGGTGTTGTTGCAGGGAAGAGATTGATTTTAAAGGTAATTTTCTATTTTTAAAAAGTTTTATATAAACTTTAAAAGTTATTGTATCTTATTTTGAGTGTTTTTATTTTTATTTTATTACATGTTAGTGTATGCGTAGTTTAGGTTCTTAAGGACTAGTGCCCTACGATTCTGAATTTGAGAGAACTATTAGAAAAATCAGAAAAACCAAAAGATTAAAAATCTTAAAAAATATAAAAGAATTACAGAAATGGCACACCAGAACGGTCAAAATGATGAAATTCATCAAGAGTTTAGTCCTTTAAGAGATTATGCCAACCCTACTGTAGATGAACTTCATTGTAATCTTCAAAAACCTAACATAGTGGCTAATTCATTTGAGCTTAAACCTGTTGTTATCCAAATGGTATCAAATAATCAGTTTGGGGGATAACCAACTGAAGCTCCAAATTTACATCTTGCCAATTTTTTAGAATTGTGCGCTACATTTAAATATGATGGTGTATCAGATGATGTCATAAGACTTAGGTTATTTTCTTTCTCACTGAGGGATAAAGCTAAGTTGTGGTTAAATTTGGTAGCACCTGGATCTATTAGAACTTGGGGTGATTTAGCACAAAAATTCCTTGCCAAATATTTTCAGCCATAAAAAACTGCAAAGCTTAGAAATGATATTACATTTTTTAATCAGTTTGAAGGGGATTCTATTTATGAAGCATGGGAATGATTTAAAGAACTCTTAAGAAAGTGTCCACACCATGCTTTACCAGATTTTTTAATAAATCAAACTTTTTATAATGGATTAGTTGGATCTCTTAAATCAATTATCGATGTCGCTGTTGGTGGTTCATTGATGTCAAAACCATCTCATGATGCTTATGCTTTAATTGAAGAAATGACTACCAATAATTTTCAATGGCCTTCTGAGAGGGTGAATCCTAAGAAAGTAGTCAATATTCATGAAACTGATGCATTTACTATGTTAGCAAATCAAGTTGCTGCAATTTCAAGGAAGTTAGACCAATTTGAAATGAATTTTTCTCAACCAATTTCCATGATTGAAGAGAATTCATTAGGCCAAATGGTAGATTCTCAAGCATCATTAAAAACTTTGAATGCCATAAATAATAAACAGAATAACCTATATTCAAATTATTATAGCCCAGGTTGGAAGAACCATCCCAACTTTAACTGGAATAACAATTCGGGTGGTAATAATCAGTAATGGGGGAACAACCAAGGAAACCCATTAAGAAATTGGAACAACCAAGGGAATAATAATTATAAATCTACTTATCCTCGAAGTTTTAACAGTAATACATAATTTAAGGAGAAAAATTTATCTATAGAAGAAGTGGTGTTACAAATGTGAAATCAATTACAAAGTCAAGGAGATACAACTAGAAATATTGAGAATCAACTTGGGCAAATTGCAAATTCATTAAGTAACAAATTCCAAGGAAACTTCCTAGTAATACTGAATCAAATCCAAAAGACCAGAATAAAGAGCAAGTAGAAGCCGTTCAACTTAGAAGTGGAAGAGAGTTGGAAGGTAGGGTTCAAAAAGAAATTGTAGAAGAGAGAGAAGAAATTGAAGAATTAAAAGAGTACGCTCCAAAAGATTCTGAAAGATCGATTTCTCCACTGAAAATTGATTTGGAAAAACCACCACATCCATTTCCTCGGAGACTTTGTCAGCAGAAGTTGGATAAACAATTTTCAAAATTTTTAGAAATATTTAAGAAGCTTACAATTAATATTCTATTTGCTGAAGCCTTAGAACAAATGCCAAACTATGTAAGGATTATGAAGGATATTCTCAATAGAAAAAAGAAGTTTGAAGAAAATGAGACTGTTTCACTTAGTGAGGAGTGCAGTGCGATAATTCAGAAGAAGCTTCCCGAAAAGCTTAAGATCCTGGTAGCTTTACAATTCCATGTACAATAGAGGACAAATTTTATGGGATTAGGAGAAATAACTCCTACTACTGTAACTCTATAGTTAGTAGATCGTTCAATAACATACCCTAAAGGAGTTATAGAAGTTTTCCTAGTGAAGGTGGATCAATTTATCTTTTCTGTTGATTTCATTGTGCTAGATATGGAGGAAGATAAAGAGATACCTATCATTTTGAGGAGACCTTTCTTAGCCACAGGAAGAGCAATGATGATGTGAAAAAAAGGAGATTTAACAATGCGCGTGGGATACCTTTCCTAGCCACAGGAAGAGCAATGATAGATGTGCAGAAAAGGGAATTAACAATGCACGTCAATGTTCAAACTGTTACTTTTAACATTTCCAAATCAATGAAATATCCTGCAAAAGGTAAAAATGATGAATATTTTATAGTGGATGTTACAAAATATCTAAGTGAATGTCATTTCAAAACAACTTATGAAGAAAAATTTGAAGTACAAGATTTGGAACACGAGAAAGAAGGGGAATTATATCAATGTGAAGATCTTTTGAAGGAAGATTCAAACTACGTTTGATAAAGTTTTGAAAATTTTGACACGATAGACAAAGATAAATCATTTTTTTCATCTATTGAAAAACCTCCATAACTTTAATTGAAGTTACTTCCAGATCATTTAAAAAAATGCATTTTTAGGAGATTCCTCTACTTTACCAATTATAATTTCCTTAATATTAACAATGGAAGAAGAAGAAAGGTTGCTGAAAATTCTGAAAAAGTTTAAGAAAGCCTTTGGATGGACAACTACGGATATTAAAGGGATCAGTCCTTCAATTTGTATGCATAGAATTCATCTGAAAGAGAACTACAAACCTAGGGCTGATCCTCAAAGGAGACTAAATCTTGTTATGAAAGAAGTTGTAAGGAAAGAAATTTTAAAGTGGTTAAATGCTGAAATTATCTACCCTATTTGAGATAGTGCATGGGTCAGTCCAATTCACTGTGTTCCTAAGAAAGGAGGAGTAATTGTAATTGTGAATGAACATAATGAGTTAATACCCACTAGACAAGTTACAGGATGGCAAATATGCATTGATTATAGAAAATTAAATATTGCAACTAGGAAAAATCATTTTTCACTACCCTTTCTAGATCAAATGCTAGATAGACTAGCTGGGCATAAATACCTTTGTTTTCTGGATGGATATACTAGTTATCACCAAATTCAAATATCTCTTGAGGATCAAGAGAAAATAATTTTTACCAGTCCTTACGGTACTTTTTTCTTTTATAAGTATGCCCTTTGGTTTATGTAATGCCCCTGCTACATTTAAAAGGTGTATGATGTCAATTTTCTGTGATTTAATTGAAAAAGGAATTGAAGTATTAATGGATGATTTTTCAGTGTTTGGAACTTCATTTGACTCATTTTGAACATTTGTCCAATGTTCTTAAGCGCTATGAAGAAACAAATCTAGTCCTTAATTGGGAAAAATGCCAATTTATGGTAGTAGGAGTAATTATATTAGGTCATCAAATATCAGAAAATGGTATGGAAGTAGATCTTGCTAAAATTCAAGTGATCACTAATTTACCTTAAATGTAAGGGAAATTAGGAGTTTTTAGAATATGTTGGATTCTACAGGTGATATATTAAAGAATTTTCAAAGATTGCTAAGCCTTTATGCCATTTACTGGAGAAAGATGCAATTTTGAATTTTGATGAGGAATCTAAAAGCTTTTAAGTCATTAAAAGAAAAATTAATCACTACACTAATTATAGTTTAATCACACTGGGGAAATCTTTTGAATTGATGTGTGATGCTAGTGATTATGTTATTGGAGCTAGCATCACACATCAATTTAATTTTAGCACAAAGATATGATAAAATTTTTAAAGTTATTTACTATGCTTGTAAAACTCTTCATGAAACTTATATTAATTATACAACTACTGAAAAAGAGTTATTAGTAATATTATTTGCTTTTGATAAATTTAGATCATATTTGATTTGAACTTATTATTTAGTGCATACAGATCATTCTGCTATTAAATATTTAATGAAAAAGAAGGATGCTAAACCTAGACTTCTATGATGGATTCTTCTTTTGCAAGAATTTGATTTTGAAATAGTATATCCGAAGGGGATTGATAATAAAATTGCTGATCATTTGTCCAGACTTGAATTAGAAAGACCACTCTATTGTGAAAAAGAAATTAATGAACATTTTCTAGATGAAAAATTGTTTACTATTAATGAGTGGCGGTTTTGTAGTATGTCGACATTGTAAACTTTACTGTTAGTGATATTATACCCTATGGAATGACATACCAACAACATAGGAAATTTATTTCTAAAGCTCAGACTTATTTTTGGGATGACCCATTTTTATATAAATAAGGAAAGGATTTGATTATTTGAAGATGTGCACCATTAGAAGAAACTTATGAGTTTATCCAAAAATGTCATAATTCTGATTTTGGGGGACATTTCGGTGTTGCTAAAACAATATACAAAGTTTTACAATCTGAATTCTATTGGCCTAAATTTTTTAGAGATTTTAATGCTTATACCAAAACTTGTGATAGATGTCAATGGGTAGGCAATATTTTTAGAAGAAATGAGATGCCCTTCAATTATATGCTAGAAGTTAAAATAATTAATATTTTGGGATTAGATTTCATGAGACCATTTATACCATTTTTCAGAAATTTATATATTTTGTTAGTAGTGGACTATGTATCCAAATGGATAGAAGCTGTTGCTTTACCTCGATGTGATGCTCAAAGTGTTGCAAAAGTTTTGAAAAAGAACATACTTTGTAGATTTGGGATGTCAAGAGTTATCATTATCGATGGGGGAAGTCATTTCATAAATGTCATAATGGAAAAGTTTTTAAATAAATATCATATAAATGATAGGATTGCTACTGCTTATCATCCTCAAACAAGTGGTTTGGCTGAATTATCCATTCGGGAAATTAAAAGAATTATGGAAAAATTTGGGAGTCCAACAAAAATGGATTGGTCAATCAAAATTGACTATGCTTTGTGGGCTTATAGGCATACAAATCTCTTAAAGGAATGTCCCCATATAGGCTAATATTTGGGAAAGCATGTCACTTACCAGTTGAACTTAAGCATAAAGCATATTGGACGATTAAAGAGTTCAATTATAATTTGAAAGATGCTGGTAAGAAAGGATTATTACAATTAAATGAGCTTGAAGGGATAAGGAATGAATCTTATGAGAGTGCTAAGATTTACAATAAAAACATGAAGATGTGGCATGATCGAATGATTCTTAATAAAAGTTTTCAGCCAGGGCAAGTAGCTTTGCTATATAATGCAAGGTTAAGATTATTTTCAGGAAAACTTAAGTCCAGGTTGATGGGCCCATTTATTGTGACAAAAATTTATCCTTATGAAGCTGTGGATATTAAAGATCCTAAGGCTGAGAAAATATTTAAAGTTAATGGACGGAGATTGAAACCTTATTTTATAGGGGATCAACATAATTTTAATTATGGAATGATGTTGGGTCGACCAGAATAAGCACTTGTTACGTTGGGCTGACGACGTAAAACCAAGCGCTTTCTGGGAGGCAACCCATAATTATCAGAGTGTTTTTGTTTTGATTTTTGTTTTATGTGTGATTAAGAAAATTGGGGTAGTATTTTTGAGAATATTATGTGTTAGTACTGATTTTAAGATTTTATTTAATGATTTAGACATGTTAGAATAAGAATTTGGACGATAAGTTGACTAGTGCAAAAATGTGCACTGGTGCTTAAGCGCGACAGTTTTAATACATGTGCAAAATTTGGATTCTATAAAAGAAAACTGCCAATTAGTTTGTAAAAACATGCGAAGGTAGTTTCTAATCATCTCTAAGAGTTATTGGAATGATTTAAGACTAAAAAAAAAGGCTTTTGCGATGGAATTTCACCCCAGATCATTTCTAGCTCTAAAGTCTAAGAGAGAGAGAGATTTTGAGATGATGTCTTCATGGGAGATAGATTTGAAGAAGAAGGAAGAAACCATGAGAAAGAAATTCATTACTCAAAGTGCACAAGAGATGTATTATAGTTTTTAGTCTTTAGTATTGAAGGGATGTCATAGAAGATCAACAAAATTTAAATTACCATGTCTTTACTCGAGACTAAGGTATTGAAGATTCATGCACATCTTGAGCATATTGGATGGCAATTAAAAATACAATTTAGCCACACTATTTATATAGAGGAGGTGGATAAGGAGATGTTTCTGAAGAAAAAGTGGATTGAAGAAGATTGTATCAGAGCACGTCATCAATGCCCGTTTTATCAACTTTATATTCCAATTGCCCTAGGAAAGACTAATGAAAGACCTGAGTTTGTCCCATCAAATGAAGAGTGGAATTATCTTCTATGTCTGAGTATATTTGTTTGGAGTCATTGTGTTTACATGTTAGTGTTTGTTTTTAGAGTTTATGACTTTTTATGAGTTTAATTGTAAAATGATTGTTAAGTGTTTGAATTTAGGAAAATTTTCTAATCCAAGGCTATTTGGAGTGATAATTAAGTGTTAATTGTATTGGTACTCATTTGTGAATTAATATTAGTTTGTTTGTGTGAAAATTTGTGTTATGATTAGCCTCGAATTGAAATTGTTATTATGGAGAATTTTGAGAGAGGGGGGAGTTATAGGAAGTTGAAAATAGTCATTTAAGTGCTATGAGAGCATTTAGGGGTTGTTTACTTAAGCAAATAGTGCATTATACTTTAATTTAAAAATTTTGAAAATCATGCACTGGCGCATAAGCGCCACGTCTAGCGCTTAAGCGCGAGCTAACCCGGGAGGCAGGCGCCTAAGCACCACTTATTTCCACTTAAGCGCCGGTTCACCAAAAATGGGTTAACGATTGATTAAAAGTGAAATTTCAGCCTGAAAATCACCATTTTTAATGCCACTGTCACCTTCAACCTCTCGAGTTTGTGATTTTTTTGGGCTAGGGCACATCTGAAGTGAAGATTTCTTGGTGGAATTAAGTGAAATTTTTTACATCCAAGTTCCTTGAGGTAAGAGCTCTACTTATGTGCAAAAATTTTGGATTTTCATCATGTATTTTGAGCACATTTGGAGAAATTTGAAAATCCACTATTCATGGTGAAAAATGTGGAAAATCTACGTAAATTGCATGGAAAGTTTAGTTTGTGCTTTTGGAAGTTTGGTTTACCAGTTTAGACTTGATTTTTGAAGATATTTTTGGAATTTATAAAATTTTTAGAATGACACCAAAAATGAAGAGGAGCAAAGAAAAGAGCCCTTTTGATTCGAGTAAATTTGTTAGTTTGAAGGCTCAAGATCAGTATAGTGATGTGTTTCAATCACGAAAAATTGATTCAAGAGAGGTGTTTTAAGAATCCAGGTGGAGAAGTGGAACATCTGATTGATCACCGATAGTGAGAACAATTCTGTTGTTTTTCTGTCATTGACATTATTTTTGTTGTTAGGGAGTTCTATGCTAACCTACCTGAGGCTGAAAACGATAGAGTTATGGTTCGAGAAAAGTTGGTACATTTTTCACCAGAGGTAATCAACTTGTTCTATCATCTACCACCTGATACCTTATATTTTTATGCAATTTGTAGTTCGACTGAAGCAGAGTTAGACGAGATTATTTCTTACTTCACTGTTGGAAGAGGACTCTAGAAGATCACTAATGAGAGGAGAGTCAACTTACCAACTATAAAGTTATGTGCACCTTCAAAGGCCTGGCACTATTTTGTTTCTGCTCGTCTGCTTCTAACAAATCATCTCAGTGAAGTTAAAAGAGGAGAGCAATGTTAAACTATTGTATCCAAGAAGGAAACCTATTAAAATTGGAGCTTTGATCTATAGGACTATCATCAATTCTGCCACAACTGTTACTACTGCAGGTCTGGGATTTAGCTTCACTGATCTTTTCATTGTGTGAATAAGCTGGAGTTAAATATCAAAGCTAGGAAGAAGTATTGTTATCTCTAAAGCACATCACTAACGTGAATGTGAAGATTTATTCTGAGCATTCTATTTTTGGCTGGAGAGGAGGATTTTCCAAGAGTTATGAGATGGAGACGTCTGCTACTTCAACATCTAGACAATCTACCTCGCGTGCTTCCACATCTATAGGTGAGTCTACTGAGACTCGAGACACATTATTACAGAGTACGATGGACAATATCAACTATACTGCTTGCAAGGTAAGAAATTTAGAAAGCTTTGCAGGTCATATAGATAAGTATAATATGAGAAAGAGTGATTATAAAGAGAAATTCCACTCATCTCTGGAGAGCCTAACTAGAGGTGACCCAGGAGTGCAATTTCCTCCATATCCTAGATACCCTAATTATGAATTTACAAATGTCTGGAATAGCGGTTATTCTTAAGGTGATGAGGAGGAGGACTGATTTATTTCTATGTCTCTAATACGTGTTAGACTATGTGTTTAAGACTTGTGATTTGTGTTGTGTTATTTATTTTTATGTTAAGGACTATGTGGTCTGGTACTGCTACATTTGCATCTGTGTATTGATTTGGACTATGTATTATGTTTTAGACATTGATGTTTTATAGTTGTTGTGATAGTTGTGTTAGTTAATATTTTATTTTTGAATTCTAGGGTAGTAACTGTTGTGAGTTCTGTGATTTAGTTAGTTTAAAACTTTACTTAATTCGATTTCTTTTAAAAAGATTAAAAATATAGCTAACATAGATCTTAAATTTAAATCTCAGAAACTACTACCCTGTATATATCTTTTATGATGTTTGTGTGTTTGTTTTAATGTTGAGATCGTGAAGTCAAAGTTAGTGTGTTAGTTTGCTTTTATGTTTATACCCACTGCTTAGAAGTCTATTGATTCTCTACATGTTGAATTGAAATGAAAATATTAAAAAAGTTGATCAAAATTAATTTTACTACTGTTTTTAGTTTTTCACTTGTATCATTAGGGTTTAAAAATTCCTGTTAGCATGTTATTTTAAGTTTTCATTCCTGCTTATATATAAATGATGCTAAAATGTTTAACCTATTAAAAATTTAAGTTTGGGGGGGATGAAAAATATCTTCAAAATTGAAATTTTATTTGTTCCCAAATGTGCTACAAGTGAATTTGATTTGAAAAGAAAAAAAATGATTATGTATATGATGTTATATTAGGGAAGTAAAATTTGATTTTTAAAATGAGTAAGAAAATTAAGTTGAAATTTTTTAGTAATGAAGAAAAACTTTAAGTTAAAAGTTTTTAGTGTAGAAAATGTTTAATATAGTGTAACTATCTTTAGTAAGAAAAATTGTATTTTTGAAAAATTTAGATAATTTAAACTTTTATTTTTCATAATTAATTTTCTTTTAATAAAATAATTTTCAAAACTATTATTATAATTAAAAGTAAAAGACTCATATGAAGACTTTGCTTAAGGGAAGGAGAAGCGGAATTCAAAATTATTAAAGGACTATCCAGAAATAGTAATCCTTGCATAAAAAGGAAAAGAAAAAGAAAAAAAAAAAGAAAGAAAAAAAAGAAGAGAAGAAAAAGAGAAAAAGTTAGGGAAGAGAAGCTTGAGGATTAGTGACTAGTCAAAAATTGGTTCCACATTTGATCTTTTAAAGATATGACTTGAGAAACTCTTTAGCTTAAGGATATAATATATTAAGTAAAATTATTTAAAATAAAAATTTTTAAGTAGAGAAAATAAAAGGACTAAATATTAAATTTGGAAAATCTATAATATTTCTGAATTAGATAACAACTCATATTTTCATCTTTCTTAAAATTAAGAATTTCTAAACTTTAAGCTGGTCTCAATTATTGAATATTTTTTCTAAATTGGACTACTATATTTCTAAATCTAAATTTTTGTTTCACCTAAAGAAACTCATATATATATCATACTTATTTAATTCTTAAAGATTGAGGTTTAGTTAAAGACGAAGGAATGAAACACGAACTGCGGGCCGAGTCAGCATTGAGGTGGATGACAGCGCTAAACCAGAAGATGCTGCGTGGAGCTTTGAAGCCGCCGTAGGTTGACGCAAAGCCGTGTCTCTTAAATAGAAAAATAAGGATTTTCTTATTTATTTAAGTGCCCATAACTTTAAAAATGCATAACTTTGTGTAGAGAAATCATAAAAATAAAAAAAATACCCTCTCACTTAGTGAATAGAGGAGATAAATGTAGACTAAAAATAAATATTATTTTCTTATTCCTTGATTTTTAATGAATTATATATTCTCTGTGGTATTTCAATTCTCGATGACTAAATATTGCTCACCATGGCTTGAACTTTTTAGGGTTCATCCCCATCATAGAGGCTATGTCTTCTGATTTTTCAAAGGTCAGAGGACATTCCTATTCTTCTAGCCCTAACTTTCAAGCCAAGGTGACCTTTTTAGCTATTTTAATTATATACATCAAAAAATCACTTGGGAAATTATGAAAATAATTTTAGTAGGTTTCCTGTGGTCATAGAAATCTAGGAAAAATATTGTGATGCTTCAAATCATATTGTACATTTCTATACTTAATTAAAGGCATATACCTCATATTAATTTATGTAAATTATACACTTATCAAAAATTCACAAAATCACTTCTCCCCTGTCCATAAAAATCATGTTTATTTATTGTAAAAATATCAAAAATATTTGACTTAGTCTAGGCACTAAAATGGATTTTTAAGGACGCCATCCTTTTTTTGTAGAAAAATAATTATGTTAAATTAAATATGCTTAGAAAAATTATGAAAATTATTTCTCTGAGTTCCTTGTGAACAGGGGCATTTTATAAAAATAAAACTCATTTTTGTGAAAATATATCATTTTAGAAATATATTTTGAATTAAAAAAATCAAAATAATTAAAATTTTTAAAAATACAAAAAATGGTTCAAAATGAGTGGGAATGTCCCCTGATCACTTAGAATTCAGGGCTTAAAAATGAATTTTTCATGTTCTCCCACTAAAATAATTATAATAAGTAATTAAAAATTACAAAAATATAAGATTTGATTCTCTAGGTTTTCTGAATTCAGAGAAGTATATTAAAAATATAAAAATGATTTTTGTAATTAAAATATTATTTTCTATTCAATTTGATCATTGAAATTGATTGAAAATTAAATAATAATAATAGAAATTTGATTCCAAAAATCATGATATTTTGTCTAAGTATTTCTTTGACCTTAGAAAACCACTAATAATGTTTCTATAAATATAAATTTTATTTTGGATAATTAAATAAATTAACTTTTGAAGATCCTATCTTTTAAATTTCAATAATTATCTAAACTAAATAAAAATTTTGAGAGGTCCACATGTTCTCCTCTAACATTATAATTATCTGATGGATATGACACTCCAAACCCTAAGAAATCATTGGAGTTGTGTTTGATGAGTTACGAGGTGAAGTTCCCCAAGGGTAAAGTAGTCATTTTAGACTTTGGTGCCTTAATAAAAAAATTAGAATTAACCAAGGGAAACATGGATAATTTTGATCTTAATAAATATGATTGGATGATTGGAATACAATGGCGTTAAAGGGTAGAAACCCATCCACCACCCTTGCACAACCTCAATAAGATCATAATCCCCCTAATCTGCATAAATTGGAAGTCAACTAAGATCAAGCGATTCTTAAGTGATGGGCTTAAGTCGGAAAGATGATAGTTTACTTTTCTTAAACCCAAAATTGAGGATGGTTTGACCATTTAATATGGATATGTATTACTGAAGTCAAAATCTTAACAATCATCATTTCACCCATCATGATTATTAAAGGCTTAGTAGACTACCTAGGCTCAATATTTAAACTCAATGGATCAGATTTAGAAGATAACATAAATGGTGATTAACATCTTTAAACAGTACAAGCTTGAACTTAATTCTAGGCACCACAATCTTAAATGACCTAGATTTGCCTTAGGGGCACCCGCCCACCTAACTCTTAAGTGAAACATCAATTAATTAATTGAGAATCCTATCCTTAAGATAATTAAATTGTTAAGTTTCACTGAGCAACAGGATAGTCACACTTCGTCCTCTGATGATTAATGGAACAATATGATAAGTCCAAAAATGAACTTGGAATATTTCAAAGGATGTTCAAAGTGATCCAGAGACAAGCCTCGAACATTTTGAAATCTATTGGACATTCTGAAAGATAGAATGGACATGCCATATTTTGCTCTAAAATCATCTGCTTGGATCTCTCAAGATCCAACCAAAAATCATAGCTTAAGGTTCAGTAACTAAACCTTCATCTACTCATGTAATTCAAATTTTCTTGCAAGTTTCTATACATGCCTTGCTAGTACTAACCTTTCCGGTGGTGGAACGAGAAGACTCGTCAGGTACGCTTTTACAGTTTACAGTGTAGTCCTTTCTTGTACTTTCCATGTTGTACTTTTATACTTATAAAACTTGCATGTTAAACAACGATGTCACCGTGCATGAAAACTAAAACTGATATCGCAAAACCAGAACCAAAACTAAAATCAACCAAGATAAAATTTACCGCCACAATATTCAAAAAATAAGACAAACTCATAATTTAATCACAAACATCACAAACAACAATTACAGCTAAATTAAGGCGTTTCTATCAAATGATCAGAAATTCTTCGAAGGAGGTAACATACGATTGCTAATGAGATTTCCCATGGTCAAAATGAAAATATGGAACTCATTAAGTTGGGTTTAGTAACTTCATTTGAACTAAGTGAATCTAATAGAAAATAGTGGTATCGGAACCAGGGAACCATAAGATCTCAACCGGTGTCGCTCTAATCAACTAATATTCCCCACAATATTTGAATGAACATAACCATGGGGACATCTAATTTGACATTATGACTTGACGCATTATAAAACTTAAAATTGTCACCACAATGAGCTTGGAGCTAGTACTATGGGCAACACGACTATCTTCAACAGCAGGAGGATCTACAACAACATATCTTTCCTTAGAGTTAAACAACAACCCATAGGAGTTCAAGGTTGTTTGCTTATGCAACATAAATTCTCAACCATTACTTTAGGCCTTTGTATAGCTCTCCTGTACAATCTAAGCCCTAATTCATCTTAGGATTCAAAGGTTGTCGTTTGTTACGACCTAAATCTTCATATCTTCCAGGCTATTCGTGTGATTGTTTCACACGGATGTAAGCCCTAAATAATAAAATTTGCAGGATGAAACACTTAAATAATTTCTCCTTTAAATTGAATCCAAACAATAGGATAGACCGGAAGTCACCAAGATTCTCGTCCGGATCTATGACATCCCCTAATTCTTCCTCCTTTGGATTACATAATAAATGTTCCAAACTTGAACTATTCCCTTTTCACACCTCTTTGTCTGATATCGTTGAACAAAATGCTTCAAACTTGAGCTAATCCCATTTCAAACCACTTTGTCTAATTTCGTTGAAAAATTTTACACTTTAACCTCTTTAAAGATAATCTTTCCTAATTTTTTATCGAGAGTTTTCGTAGTTGACTTTGGTTATCTAAGATGTAATTAACTATAGAGGCTTGCCATTATAGAAAGCTTGTTTGAACCCAACTTAATATAAATCCTATTTAATTCTTCAGATTAAGTACGAGAAATTGTCGGCAAATAAAATGATTTCACAGGCCAAACGAATGTCATATTTTTCTTAGTTTATTTGATTGAGCCTTATCCTCAAGTCTTGTGTTTATCCTTGGGGATAGATACAGAATTTGTTGTATAGTGCTCTTTCATTTAAACTATGAAAAATATGGTATCAGTTTGATTTCATATTTTTCCAAAACTTAAATCGATATGTAAATTAAAATGTCCTTCCGAAGCAGGTAACAGGATTTCGATTCTGGTAACCGATAGCTTCTTATGGGCAACTCATCAACCAAAATAGTGCCGACAATGGGACTCTACTCCTGATTGTTCACATAAGGTGAAAATCAAAGCAGGGTATCCTAAACCACTAGCTGTAGAACTACCAGCTATACTTCAAGCATGATGAACAATAAGTGCACCAACATCAATTAATTTCCTGTTCTAAATGCAACATTTCAACACCACTCTATCTTTCGTAACACCGGCAAGATGATTTGTTAGCAATAATCCAGTAGAAATGAAGTGATGCCATTCCCTTGACTGGCTAGTCAACATGGAAGCAGGGAAGTTAATTATTTTGTTATTCTTAATTTTCCACTCTCCTCTTCCATCAGTCAAAAAGGCAAGCACTTCATCCAGCGATGAATCAATTATCACGAATGCAGCATGCTCATCAAAAAATACACTTCTCAGCTCATAAAAAGTATCGATCTGATCAGCAGTAAGTTCAACTTGTTTACCGCTAACCAGTATGTGGTCATCGACCGTGAATCTCAAGTTCGAATAAAACTCCCGAATCATGGGGAAAATTGCTACTACAGTGAAGTAGTAGAATCTTTCCCAATTTCTGACAAGGATCAACCTTTCAATCTCGCTACCCAAAATTGTAAATGCCCGTTCTTAGATCAATCTTCTAGTCTCCATTTTTCTATTGTAACTATGTTGGGCCTTAAAGTTAAAGAATCTTTGTGAGTCCAAATCCACGGACGTCCTTCCTCTCTTAACTTAGGGAGCCATTGAAAATTCTATGAAAACCCAAATAAATTCCAACTAATTACTAAATCAAAAATATAACTCCTCAATAAAGACTATTTTGTAAGAAACTATTCACCATGAGTTTTCTTTAAGCTTTTTCCTCAAAAATCCCAAAATTTGGATCTTCCATAATGTAGGAAAAATCCATGGTGAATTTAAAAAATTTTTAAGTTAAAGTGAAGCTCTTATAAAGAGAAGATGAAATATTTAATTTTTAGCCTCCAAAATCTTCTCTACCATCCTCAATAAGAAGCCCAAGGTCAAGGTTTAGAGGTAGGAGACTACCCAAGCAATGGAAATGGAGCTTGTCCATATGATATTGTGGTTTTTTAGGCGATTTGGTGTGTTCAGGTATTTGGTGCATTATGCGCAAATCTGGCACATTGTTGACCTCACTTTTGGTAGAGGTCTATTTCTTCCTTTTTAGAAGCCTAGGGTCTAGCCATAGGACTTTTCTATTTACTATTCCTAGGAAACTAGGAAAGGAACCCTCACCATTAGAAATTCCAAACTCCTCTTTACTCAACTTGAAGCTCTACATATTAGTCCTAACCTCTAGCACTTAGTAGGTAGGGTCATAACGAGGAAGCTCAAGAAGAGTTTCCATAGGACTATTTTACCTTAAGGTTGACCCTTGGTGTTGGTCTAGAGCTAAGGCACTCACTACAATCACCTCACTCACAATCACTCAGTACCCTAAACCCAAAATTTGCTTGACTTTGATCCCTTAATCCTTTGGGAGACTCATGTAGATGGTCACCTAAACCCAGTGGCCCTAGCTACGGTTTAGCTAAGACCAGTACATAGAGGACTTAAATAAGGTTTCCATTAGTCCATGGCTTATTTATGGTCGTTAGCTCCCCAATTCCACCAAAGATACCCAACTTGGTCTTTTGCCCCTAAACTCCCCTAAATTACCTCAACACCCTTGAAACCCTAAGTTTGGCCAATATTCCCAAATTTACCCAAAATACCCAAATATGTTAAAAAGTCATTTCAAACCTTTTTAAAATACCCAAATTACCCAAAATCACCAAAAATTACCAAATTACCAAATTACCCCTCCTTAGCCCAAGATTCCCAAAAATCCCAAAAATTCCCAAAACCTTCCAAATATTTCTAATTTCATTATTCTCAACTACCACATGACCTAATTTGGCCAGTTTAACCATCTTTGTCAAACAACCCAAATTGCCCTTAAAAAGCCCAATTTCCCCAAATTTACCACAAATGTCCATCAAATTGGTCCCAATTTCCCCCAATTTCAATACTAAACTTAAATTTACCTTCCATGTGACTAATTTAAACCAAATCCAAGCTCAATTGGTCCAATGCTTTGAGCCCAAGTTTGATTTAGGTCAAAGCCCCAATTTTGGCCACATGACCTAATCTAACCCAATTAAACCCATAGCCTCTCAATTTGCCACAATTTATGTTGAAAACTCTTCATAACATTCCTAAACATCAAAATTGACCTTCAATTGGCCTTGGTGAAGCTAAATTTCATTTAATTTGAACCTAAGTCAAAAGCCCCAAATTTTGCCCCAAATTTGCTATGCCCCCAAATTTCACTAAATTGAATGCCTTAACCCCAAAATTGGCACCCAATTTATGTTTAAAACTCTTCATCACATTCTTATATACCATTCTTAATAATTAATTTGGACTTAGCCCAAGCCTAGCCCAATCTATAAAAAGTCTAGCCCAACATGCCCAAATTCACCAAAAATCCAAAAACCTTCAATTTGAGCCTCTAATTGAACTCAAAATTCTTTCAATCCTTCATCAAAAACGTTCCTTACAATCATCTACATCAACTGCATCAATCAATTGGGCCAATTAACATAGATAGCCTAGACCAAACCCAAGTTTTGGTCATTTGCACCCATGCACCAAAATTGACCTAGACATGTCAAATTGGTTAAGGCAAGGCCACCTCAGCCAAATTTTGGACCATATTGACCAAGCCAAACTCAATGGAACCAACCAAATGATCCATGGACTATGGGATCCCCAAATCAAGGGATTAGATTCCAAATCTGCTTAAGCCAAGGATATTTTTGCTAAAACTAAACACCAACCCATTTAATTGCTATGACTTATTCCCCTCGCTCACCTGACCTCCTAGCCACCTCCCTTGGCTTGGTCGGCTGGCCTAGTGGCTGGGAAATGTCCAAACCNCAATGGAGGTAGTGCTAAAAATTTCTCAGAGAGAGCCCTCCAAATTACTCCTAAAGCCTCTTTGAGACCTCCACAGTGCAACCCAACCACTACATTGCCCCAAATCCTTTGCCAGAGTTAAGTTTTTGAGCTAAAATCCTTCCCGGAAATAGGAGAGAGCTCTCCATACCTCTACACTCCACTAAAATCAAATTAAACTCACCCACACCTTCACCACAGTGAAAGAAGACAAAGTCCCATCAAATTTCCCTTTCACAGAGCCCCTAGCACAGCTCTAGACCAACACCTAAAATTGAGCTTGGTCGAATTCATACCTAGGCCTTTCACCATGGCAAGAGGCTTAATACCGAGCCTCCTTGGACCTCCACAAACGTGTCGAGTACCTCTGATCGAAGCTTCCCTTCTCAGAGCAAAGTTATTGAACTCCTCCTCTTCCCGAGCCTATTTTGATTCTCCATTTGATTAGAGCTTATTTAATTGCATGATTACCATATGGATGTGTTCGTCACACCTAGACAAGCATTTAGAAACAAATCACACTTAATTTGGTTTAGAAATGAGTGAGATCTTAAGCTTTGAAAATGAATGGTTCTCGGGCTAAGGCATTGGCATTGGGGATGATTACAGGGAGCTATCCAATAGTGCATTTATCTCATCAATGGACGAGATCTAGCTAGACAACGCCTTCTTACATGAAACGCGGCTGAGTTAGTGCTGAGGTGGATGACGACAACGAACCAGAGGATGTCGCATGGAGCTTCGAAGCCGCCTAGGATTAGAGTCAGCGTCGCGCGTTTAAATAGATAAATAGGGTGTTTTCTGATTTAAATAAATAGCCCTAACTTCAAAAATCCATATCTTGGTGTAGAAAAATCACCAAAAAAATAAGAATACTACTTGCTCAGTGAACAGAGGAGAACAATGTGAAAATAATTTAAAGTTTGTTTGATGCATATTTTATTTTTAATTAATTAAATATGATTTTAAGACTTTTAATTCTCCATGTGTCTAGATATTTCACCATGGCTTAATGTTTGGCATGTTGTAGTCTCTATCATGGGAAACATTCTCTAATTTTTCCAAGGTCAAAGAAGTCCTCTAGACAGAGATCCATATTTTCTAAGTTTATGTCTATTATTTGCATAAATTAATCATAGTAATTAGCATGTTTCTTAGAAATTCTAAGAAAATTCTAAGAAAATTTTGGAAGAGTTGCTATGATAAGAGAACCCTTTGAAAAATATTTCATGGGTTAAGTCATTAAGAATGCACTTAATTTCCACCACCCTAAAACACAAAGAAAAATAATTTTGGGAAACACCAACATCTAAATGACTTAATTTCTAATCTCCACTGTGATTTAAAGTTCATGGAACTCTCTAAAAATTTTCAGAACATTTGGAGCTCATTTAATAACTCAAATTGATTTTTCAAGTTAAATGACATTTTTGGTACTAAAATGTTTTTTAGCAATTAAAATATAACTAAAAAAGTTATAAAAATTGATTTTGGGAGTTCTCTATGATCAGGGGAACTTTCTAAAAATAGATTTGAAATTAAAAAAAAATCCATTTTTAAGCCCATTTTCAATATTTAAATAATTAAAAAATGATAAAAATCACAAAATTAGTAAAATTCATGGAAATATTCTAAATTATTTTTTAAGCACTTAGGAGCAATTGGAATATTTTTTCTAATTTTCCAAGTGAAGATATTAAATTTTGAAGCTTAAAATATTTTTTAAAGGCTAAACATGGATTTTGACTAAAATAATTCCAACAATTCAAAGAAACATTAGAAAAATATGACATTTTTTTTTCTAGTTTCCTTGACCTAAAAAATATTTAATAAAAAAATAAACTTAATTTTCCACATTTAAAATATTTGGTAAGTAATAAACACTCCAAAACTTAAAATAATTCTTAAATTTCAAATATAATGCAGTAAATTATGAAATTTGTACCTAATTCTTCTTTTGTTTAAGTATACCCCCAGAAAAAATTTCAAGGGATTAGGACCTTTGTCAAGTTATGAAATTTACTTTGAGAAATCCTATTTTTGCATTAAAATAAATATGTAAATTAAATTTTAAAAAATCACATTTTCTCCTTTGATGTCTTAATTGACCCATGGGTGAGGTAGGATAAAAATTACAAAGTCATTTAGATTGAATTTGACAAATTATGAAGTAATAGAGCCTTAGGGGCAAAAGTGTAATTTTGGAAAGTTAGCCCTAATTAACATTTAGGCTTAATTCAAGGAGGGAAGAGGGTAACCTCTGATTTTAATTAACGTATTTGGATGATTGAAACACAATGGGAATAATTGGTAGAAATCAATCTCACTTTTCTTAATTAAAAGGATAAATCTGTAATTTCCTTATATTATTAAAATTTAGAAGTTTAGTCAATTAAATTATCCTAGACTTAGGGGTATGGTTTTGGGTGTTAACAACTCACCAATTTAATACCCCTATTTAATGATTCAAATGACTTTTTAAAATTTTGATAATGAATCATCATCACCTAAAAATTTAATCTCTTTAAATATATAACTATGACATCTATCAAAAGTCTAAAGGGCTTAGTAGTGACCTAAGCTAAATTGAATCTGATTAAATAAGGATTAGAAAAGTCAACATAATTAAAATTGAACACCTTTAAATTACTATAAGCCCAAATAAAAAAGTTGGCTAAGTGACTTGATGACATCAACTTGCCCCTTTAAGGGTCTTCACCCACATACTTCTCGAATTAAATTATAAGTGATAATTACCCTAATCTTAAGGATAATTGATACATCAATGTTCACTGAGCATTAAAGTTTATTATAGGATGAGTTATTAAGCAACACAATAAGTTTGAATGAGCTCGAGACTTTTCACCAGGCAGTGAGAGAGAAGCATGGACCTGCTTCTTTCTCCAAAGCTGTTGGATATCTCGGAGGTCTACTAAACTTAATATGTTTTGCTTAACAAAAATTATCCTTAATCAAACCAATAGGAACCCACCAATATATGACCTAAGTATGGGTAGGTCACTAAAATCTTACTTTTTCAGCTTTACATAAAATGCTCTAACATGCATTTTGAGTTGCAGGTGGTGCAATGAGAAGACTCGCCAGGTATGCTTTTATAGTTTACAACATTGCCTTTTCTTAAGCTTTCCACATTGTGCTTACTTACTTGCATATATGAACAAAAAAAAACTTGCATGCTAAACAACAAAGTCACCCTGCATGAAAACTAAAACCAACACTAAAATCAACCAAGATAAAATTCACTGCCACGACATCCAAAATATAAGACAACTCAAAATTTAATCACAAACATCACAAAACAATAATTGCAACTAAATTTCGAAATATAAAACAACTTAAAATTTAATCACAAACATCACACAAAACCACAACTTCAACTAAATTTAAATATAAAACAGCTCAAAATTTAATCACAAACATCACACAAAACTACAATTGCAACTAAATTAAGACGTCTCTATCTGATGATCGAGAATCCCTCAGAGGAGGTAACCTACGGTTGCTAACGAGGCTTCCCACAGTCTATCTCTATCGGATGATCGGGAATCTCTCGGAGGAGGTAACCTATGGTTACTAACAAGGCTTCCCACAGTCTAAATGAAAGTACAGAATTCATTAAGTTGAGTTTAGTAAATTTATTTGGACTAAGTGAATGCAATAAAAAATAGTGATACCAAAACGATGGAACCGTAGGATCCTAACCAGTGTCGCTCTAATCAACTTTAACATCCCCCATAACATTTAAAGAACTTCAACGAAAAGGCCGTTTGATTTTACATCATAACTTGACCACCTAAAAAACGTAAACTCATCACAACAAGGAGCTTGGAGCTAGTATGGTGGGCAGCACGGCCATCTTTAATAGCAAAATATGTCTTCTCTAGCTAAACCATTCCTTCCTTAGAATTAAACAACCAAAGCTATAGGATTTTGAGGTTATTTTCTTATGCAGAATAAATCCTCACCTCATCTTTAGGTCTTTGTACATCTCTGTTATACAATATAAGCCCGAACTTGTCTTTGGATTCCGGAATTGTTTTCGTCACGACCTAAATCCTCACATCTTCCAGGCTATTTGTGTGATCATTTCACACAAAAGTAAGCCCTAATTAAATAAAACTGGCAGGATGAAACACTCAAATAAATTCTCCTCAAAACTGAAGCTAAACATTAGGATAACTTGTGAAGTCACCGAGGTTCTCCCCTAGATTTATGACATCCCCAGTTCTTCCTCCTTTGGATTCCCAAAAAAAATGTTCCAAATTTGAAATATTTCCATTTCACGCCTCTTCGTTCGATCTCGTTGAAAAGTCTTATTCTTTTGAAATCCTTGAAGATAATATTTTCTGATTTTTAATGAGAGTTTTCTTAGATGACTTTGGTCATTTAGGATGTAATTAGCTATAGGTGCTTTCCCTTATAAGAAGCTCGTCTGAACCCAGCTTAATATAAACCCTATTTAATTCTTCATATTAAATAATAGAAATTTTCAATAAATAAAATGATTTCACAGATCAAACGAACATCATACATTTCTTAGTTTATTTGATCGAGCATCATCCTCAAGTCTAGTGTTTATTCTTCTGGATAGATACATGGTTTGAGGTATAGTGCTCTTTCATTTGAACAATAAAAAATATGGGGTCAGTTTGATTTCATATTTTTTCTAAACATTAAAATTTCCTTCCAAAGTGGGTGGTGGGATTTCGATTCCGGTGACCGACAGCTTCTTACAGGAAACTCCTCAACCAAAATAGTACTGACAGCTTCTGGCGACTCTGTTGGGGACAAGCGTTTCTCTCCATTTAAATAAGGAAATATTATCTTCACAAATTGGTAATGTGTCCAAGACCCCCTTGGACCAAATTACTCTTCTTCCGTTGACATACTTTACCCATTTCTGTCTTGGGAAAGTACGACTAACTCTTTAGACTTCAGGACTGTCTGTTCAATCACCTTTGGACGGAGGGTTTTAGGAGGCCAATAAGGACTCTTTAAATCTTCAATAGGTGTGTTGGTGGACTATTTCTACCTGGGCCTTGTGTGTTGCTAAGTGGGTCCCACACTAGGTGCTAAAACACTTCACATCTCCCTTTTGAGTTTGATTTGCTAATTTTGCAAATTAAATTAAATTGTGTTGAGTACGCGCTTTAAAATTTTCTTATATTATTTAAAATTTTCTACTAAAAAATTACCCACAAACTATGACTCACCCGGTCTAGTGACCAACCTTTGTTAATTTTCAGTGCTTGCACTAAGATTAAAAGGTTTTGGCCATATAACTAACCCCAGAGCTTTCTATTTTAAAGCTGCTGCAATGGCCTACCCAATGCTAACTTTTTCTTGCAACCTGTCGACGAGCCTTGAAGCCCGCAATGTTGATCCTATTATTAAGTTTGGAGACGGATTTGAAGATCTTGAGGTTATCCTCGGGAAGGCCCCGTTCATCATAATGAAATTCACCGCTCAGGAAATTCAGGAGTTGTCTGTTAAGGGGAAAAGTGAGTGTTTGACCTGAACTGTCTTCAAGACTTCCCTTCTTATAAGAAGGAAAAGACTACTGTTGTCACTACGGCACCTACCAAGCATGCTGTTCCCGCTGCTGTTAAGGGGAAAGAAGTAATGATCATTAAAGATCCAGCTGAGGGATTGGCTGTCCTGCCACCAGTATTCAAAATCAGATCGAGTTCAAGAACTGCACCACTAACCCGAACTTAAAAGAAAAATTGCATCAGAAGACTTCAAAGGGCTACTAAAACCCAGACTCTTGAGGAAATACTTATAGAGGAAAAGCCTCACCAAGAGGAGTTAGAATTACTGGAAACATATCCACTTATGCGAGGAAGTAGATTCCATCCTTTAATGGTTATCGATGGATACGGGAGTATTCAAAAAATTGTCATTGCATTACCGTCACTTCATGGACATGGTGAGGAGAAAAAGATGTCTACTCCTATCACCCGAGTCAGTTATGTTTATTAGAGGCTAACCACTAAAGAAGGTTATCCAATCAATGAATTACTTAAATGAGTGGGGCATGCAATTTTCCCTCATATGAAGAAAGAAATTTTAAAGGACATCAAGTCTGCCAAACTACCTCGAGGGTTAACTAAAGATTTATCTGCTCATATTCCTATCTGGTTCCGCTTGGGAAGCAGAGTTGATACTGCTATTGTCACCACAAATTCCACCATTGTCAGGACAACCGTTGACCAGTTAAGTTAAGATTGGGTCCAAGAATTCTACCGAGCACACACCACAAAGACATTCCTAAAATTTTAAAGGAAAAGATGAAGAAATTACCAGGTACCATAGCTGGTCTGTACAATGGGGAGCATACTTCTCCTCGACATCCCGATGTTTCCGGTAGGACATCCCGTCCTGAGACATCACAGTTAAAGAAGAAGGTGTGGATACCCAAGGTTGTTATACCAATACGATCCAGTAAGCCTGCAAGACAAGATCACGGAATGAAGGCAAGGTCCGAAGTATTTGACATCGTCGCAGCAATTTCCAGTAAAATGGAAAGGCAAGAGAAGCAGGTCCAGCAGGGTCCTCCAGATCTTAGAGCAATCAAAGAATCAATGATTGAAGAAAAAGTTAAAAGGCTCAGTGCTGAGATTTCTGAGTTGGCTCGAGAGTACGGAGTCTCCATCGATGATGATGATGAAAATTTTGACTATAATGACTAGCTTGAAGAAGATTTAATGGATGCCCATGTCATTGAAACCATAGCTGCTACATCTATGTGTGAGGCCCAACCTCTCATCAAAGAGAACATCGTAGATGAGTTGCGTAGGGCTATCCTCCTAAGGGATGAACAAGTCAGTCAACTCGAGAAAAGAATAGAAGAGATAGTCGCAGCCATGACCGCCATGGCCACCATTCAAGGGCAGTCACAAGCACCACAACTAGCCTCTCCGGAGATCAACCAATCATAAATCATACGTATCATGGATGAAAGTAGAGAAGTTGCCTCAGCAAACAAAGATGAGCAACAAAAGAAGGATTCTCCATCAAGTGCCATACCAGAGAAAGAATTTAAGCAAATGGTCGAGCAGGTTTGAAAGGCCTTAACCCAGTCTAAGGGTGGTGCATTGATTTTAAAGGGTAGACCCTATCCAGAGGAATTTGATGTTGTACCCTTCCCTAAGGGTTTTGTGTCCCCAAAATTCAAGATATTTGATAGGACTGGAAATCCAAACAACATATAGCACACTTTCGAGCCAGTTGTAGCAACACAAGAAATAACGAAGCTTTACTCTTCCAACAGATCGTCAGCAGCTTGTCAGGGATTGCCTTTGATTGGTATGCTAATTTACCCAACGGGTCAGTTAAGACATTTGCCGAGCTGGAACAATTATTTGTGATAAAATTTGTCGGAACGCAACATCATGTGTCTGTAGGAGAGCGCATAATGGGAAAACAAAAGCTCAACAAGACTTTTGTGGATTACATTTTGAGGTAAAGAAACCTTAGCTTGAAGTGTGAACCTCAACTACAGGAACATCACGCAATTGAGATTTTACTCAAAAGAATTCATGGACTAGTAGCTTTCATGCTCAAGGGACTCACCATCAAATCTTTTGAGAAGCTACTCAGTAAAGCCAATAGTCTTCAAGAAGAAATCAAACAAATGGATTCTCACGAGAATTCCAAGGCAAACAGAGTATTGGAAAAAAAATCAGGAATACTAGCGAATATTGACAAAGGAAAACAACCAATGAAGATATGTACAGAAAATTCTCGTCAATCTTCATGACAGCAAGCTCAGAAAAAGAATTACCAGTCTAGCCAGTGGCCGCCTCAAGGATGATCATCTCGAATAGAGAATAAGAGAATATCTTTAGCAAAACGCTAGAAAATAGTGTATTCTTTCAAAGATGAAGCCGTGTTTAAAATGTTCAGAAGTCCGATGAAGAAGACTAAATTCAGACTACCAGATCCAAAGAAACCCAAAGAAGTTGACAAGAAAGATTGACCAAATTATTGTTCATACCACAGATTGCTGGAGCACACTATAGAAGAATGTTTCATCTTTAAGGATTGGCTCGAGAAAAACCTCAAAGAAGGAAATATAAAGATTCTGAAAGAATATTTAAGGGAACCTGAAGAAGGTTCGGTTGAGCCAATTTCTCTGATTGATCCATATACTGGAAAAGATGGATGGAGTACGACTTGGGACAACCTTAAGAAAGTCCTAAACCAAATACAATATTCATTAAAACAATCTTTTGCATATATCAAAAAAGATGAATGAAATAACTTTTGGAGCAAATTATCCAAGAAAATATTGAATTAAATCCAGAACGCATCAAAATAAGCCTCCGTTTAGAGTTTTCAGCCTACCAAACCTGAGATGAAGATTCTGACATAAGAGCCGTCATCGTCAAAGACAAAGAAAAAGAAGAACACTACAACTACAAAGATTTATAGCTCAGGCGTAGGATAAGGGCTACCTCTACTAGATTGGTTATCACGGATTCAGGGAAGAATATCCTCGAAACCCTGACTTTGTATGATTATCTTTTTACCCCTCTAGGGTCTTGTGAATATAATGATCGGGGTTTTGGCTACTTTTTAACTGTTTATAGTGATGACGTAATCGATAATGACCAATCTTGCCTCGATCTCAATTCCTCAAATGATCCTCAGATTGTACTTGAGTTTGATGAACTCGATAAGAAGACCAAAGAAGACATCAACGATACCAGCTACGATAGCACCGGGAGTGAGGAACCAATCCTCGAGAGCCAGGGTGCACCACTTGCCATCAACTTAGATCTTTTTGACAAGGAAGAAACACCAAAAGATTCAACAATGACACATTAAGAAGAATAAATTACAGAAGTGAACTTAAGGATCGGGAGAGTATTACCCCCAAGAATAGCTCCGACAGATAAGGGAAAATAAATAGTAACTCAAGAAGAACTACCTCCACCTCCACCAGTGGAAGGACCACACAATCAAGAGAAAACTAGAGGATCATATAAATTAGATTACAATGTGCTAGCTTATCTTAGGAAGTTGTCGGCCCGATTAAGCATCTATGACGCTCTAATCCTGTCAAAGGAGATGAGAGAGTCTCTAGTTACAGCTTTGTTCAACCAAGAGATTTGCTTAGCCCAGTTGGCCAGCACATCCTCGGATGAAGTTTGTTCCTTGAAAGAACATCTTGTAACATTCACAGATGAAGATTTGCTGCTTGGCACCATCAACCACAACCGACCACTCGACATCTTCGTTAACATTGACAGATTTGTGTTGTCCATAGTTTTAGTAGATCCTAGAGTGTCACTCAACTTGATGAGCCTACGGACATTGGCCTATTTAAACATTAAAGCTCAAGAGCATAAAACTGATAAAATGATGCTAAGAGGGTTCAACCAAAAGGAAGAAAGAGCCCTTGGATCGATTATATTGCCTATCAAGGCTAGAGAACTAGTAACAATCGCTAAATTTGATATCATCGATGCCGAGACCTCTTACAACGCTCTACTTGGTCGGTTGTGGATTCATGAACACAACATGCTTCCATCGTCTCTACACCAGTGCATCAAGTACTACAAAGAAGAACAAGAGCATTACATCAAGGGAGATCTACAACCGTTTTTAGTTCAAGAAGTTGGCATACATGAAGATGCTGCCTACTACACGCCACCAAATAAAACTATTTTCTCTCGTGAAACTGTGACAAACAAAAGTAAAGATTCAGAAGAAGTATAATGGTAAGGCCATTTGAATCTGCGTCAAAGATCTTGCACCACTCTTTTTCAACAATTTGGTGGAGGTTCTTTTAGTTTGCGCACCTGAGGTCGAAGCCGAGCACGTGGATGAGGAAGAACTAACTTAATCGTTGAACGGACTAGGTCAACCATGAACAATAGTGATGAGGACAGTTCCAAAGATGAAATAACGATGACAAAATAGAAGAAACCTCAATACAAGAAATCCTTAGAAGATGCCGAGAAAATCGAATATGAGACAATGTATGATCGGATAAATCACTATGTGAATGTTATGACCCTTGTTCCGATCCTCACTGAAAGGGTCGAGAGTTTAGAGGTCAATAAAGTCCGTTGTGCTGTTTCAAAGCCGATCAAATTTTACTGTGCTTCTATTTCTACCAATCTTGAAAATCATGTAAATTTGGATGATGATCCTAATGAATTAGTGGAAATACCTTTTGGTTACGTTTTGCCTTATGTACAAAAGTTAGTTCAATAGGGACATTTACCAAAATAAATGTCAAAAGATAAATTACAACTATTTTAAAAGTTATGGAATGTTTAATTTGAACTCCCAACACAAAAGAGGGTCTCAGATTTGGTACAGTCGGGCAAGTCGATGATTCAAAATTTTACATGGCTATTGCTAGTGAATCAGAAGAGGATTTCCTCGATATAAAGGATGACTCTACTGATCAGCTAATAGAAGATGCTCCGCCAGAATTTGAAGAAGAAATCAAGTCAACTGTTGATGAGTTGAAAGAAATCAACCTTGGGACTGAAGAGCAACCCCGACCTACTTTTATAAGTTCTCTACTCAACGATGAAGAATTTTTGAAATTGATCAAATAGTTAACAAAATTTAAGTATTGCTTCTCATGGAGTTATGATTAAATGTCAGGACTGTTAGAAGAGGTTGCAGTTCATAAACTCGGGGTAGACGAGAGTATAACCCTAGTAAAACAAGCTCTAAGAAGAATGCGCCTCAAAATATAGCAACAAGTCATCGCCTAGGTTAAGAAATTAATATATGCCAACTTTTTGCAAGAAGAGCAATACCCCACATGGTTGGCTAACATTGTTCCAGTCAAGAAGAAAAATGGATAAATATGTGTTTGTGTCTACTTCAGAGATTTGAACAAGGCATGTCCAATAGACGAGTTTATTTTGTTTATGGAATTAAGTGCGAATAAATAGGGAAATATACATTGATTTGGTGTAGAATTGGAGATTTTAGGACTACAGACTAAAATCCCTGATTCGGTTTTAGTGTTTAAAAACTAAATCAAGAGTTAGCCTTCAGGTGAAGGGAAGTGGGAGCTCTAAAGTGGGAGCTAGTATCGTCCAAGCCTAACCACGGATTTAGGAACTAAATCTGGAATTAGCAAATGAATTTCTATAACACTATATCAGGGTAGAGAATTAAAACTGCTCTTATTTGGCACAATACATATTAAAAACCATTTATCTCATTTCATTTTACCAAAATCTCGTTGTAGTGGGAAAGATAATTTTTCACATAAGAAATCTTGATCACATAAAGATAGTTTAATAGTTACTGTTTAAACTTTACATTTCAGTTTTGCTAGTAGTTAAAAAAAATAGTTTTTAATTGCATCTTACACATTCAAAATTAGTGACAGTAATTTTGTTTGATTTCTCTGAATTTCCTAGTTAATTTATCATTTCAAATTTAAACCTTCACCGTGCAATCGGTATTCGGGGCTTATATAGAAAGTCCTTTATTACTTGATAATGATACGTATAATTGCGTAGAATCCCAACAGTAATTGCTTAAATTTCTTAATAATAAATATTACATCAAACTTTTGGCATTGTTACATAGAGGAGTCAAACTTATATAAATTTTACACAACCATACTTTACAGCGGATCAAGTTTTTAGCGTCGTTGCCGGGGAAGGTAACGATAAATTAAATAAATTTGGAGATAAAATATGCAAAATATAAAAAAATTATAAAATCAAAATTCCAAAAATAAATAACTACGTATTTAAGAGTTTTTTTTTAGAAAATTTTTTTTGCTTATTATATTTATTTTTGTGAAATATTGGATCTGAAGGTTTAGTACCTTACGATTCAAAATTAGAACGTACAATTAGAAAAATTTGAAAACAATAAAAAGAAATTAAAAACTTAAATAAAATGGCAAATAACTTAGATAATCAAATAAATGAAAATAGACAAAGACCTTTAAAATATTATGCTAATCTGACAGCAGATGAACTTCACTTGACTATTCAAAGCCCTGATGTTGTTGCTAATTGATTTGAGCTTAAACTTGCTATTATCCAAATGGTACAAAATAATATGTTTGGAGGAACCCCTACTGAAGATCCTAACTTACATCTTACTAGTTTTCTTAAAATTTGTGCTACTTTTAAATATGATGGAGTGTCTAATGATGGTGTTAGGCTTAGAATTTTTTCTTTTTCATTAAGGGATAGAGCCAAAGCTTGGTTAAATTCATTAGCACCTGGATCTATTAAAACTTTGGGAGAACTATCACAAAAATTCTTGGCCAAATATTTTCCACCCTTGAAAACCTCTAAGCTTAGAAATGATATTACATATTTTTTTTTAGTTTGAAGGGGAATCGATATATGAAACCTGGGAAAGATTTAAAGGTCTTCTTAGAAAATGTCCACACCATGCTTTACGAGATTGGTTAATAATTCAAACATTTTACAATGAACTAGTGAGATCACTTAGATCTATTGTAGATGATGTTGCAGGTGGATCACTAATGTCAAAACCTTTTGATGAAGCATACTTTTTAATCGAAGAAATGGCTACTAATAATTTTCAATGCCCCTCTAAAAGGGTAAATCTTAAGAGAGTAGCTAGTATTCATGATTTTGACTAAATGTCTATTTTAGCATCTCAAATTGCTGCAATTTCAAAAAAAAATTGATCAAATTGGAGTGAACTATTCTCAAATATCTCTAGTATTAGAGAAAAATTCACTGGGGCAGATAATTAATACTCAATCATCTTATGAAACTTTAAATGCTATAAATAATAAAAATAACAATCCCTGTTTTAGATATTATAACCTTGGATGGAAAAATCACCCTAATTTCTGTTGTAATAATTATAATAATTTGGTGAATCCCTCCAGAAATTTGAACAACCAAGGAAATCCTTATTTTCGACCTTATTATCCTCCCAAATTTAACTCTAACCCTAAACCAAAAGTTAAGGAAAAGAAGTTGACAATGGAAGAAGTAATGTTGAACATGGGAAATCAAATACAAAAGCAAGGGGTTGCTTTTAGAAATATTAAAAATCAATTATGACATATTGCTACTGCACTCAGTAACAGACCTTCTGAAATTCTTCTGAGTAATGTGGAAGTTAATCCAAAAGATCAAAATAAGGAGCAAATTAAAATTATTCAATTTTGAAGTGGAAAAGAAGTTGAAACAAAGATCCAAACAGAAACTGAAGTTGATGAAGAGAAGGAAGAAATGGAAAGTGACCAAAATGAAAATGAACAAACATAAGTTCCCTTAGAAAAACCATTAGCTCTGTTTCCTTAAAGACTGAAGCAGAAGAATAAAGATAAACAATTTACAAAATTTTTAGAGATACTTAAGAAATTAACGATAAATATTCCTTTCTTTGAAGCTTTGGAGCAGATGCCAAGTTATGTGAAATTTATGAAGGATATACTAAAAAAAAAAGAAAGTTTACAGATCATGAGACCGTTGCACTCAATGAAGAGTGAGTGCTATTTTTCAGAAAAAGCTTCATAAAAAATTAAAAGATCCTGGTTGTTTTTCTATACCTTGTGCTATTGGTGAAAAGTTTTTTTTGGAAAAGCTTTATTCGATTTAGGAGCGAGTATCAATCTTATGCTACTATCGATCTTTAAAAGTATAGATTTGGGAGAGATTTCCCCTACTACTATAACTCTTCAGTTAGCTGATCGATCAATAACTTATCCAAAAGGAGTTATAGAAGATGTATTAGTAAAAGTGGATAAATTTATTTTCCCTGTAGACTTTATAGTATTAGATATTGAGGAAGATAAAGAGATTCCTATTATTTTAGGGAGACCATTTCTTGCAATATGGAGGGCTATAATAGATGTGCAAAAATGAGAATTAATAATGAGAGTTAATAATTAAGAAATAAAATTTAATATTGCAAGGGCTATGAAATATCTTGCATTAGAAACAGACATGAAATGTTTCAGGATGGAAGTAACTGATTCTCTGAGTAATGAACAATTTAAGGAAGATTTTGAAGACAAACTGAAGCAAGGAGAATTTTTTGAAAATAAGAAAGAAATGATAGAAGAAGATTTATATCATATTCATGACAAATTTGAAACATTAAATTTGATGGAAAATGATAATAAAAATCTTATTCCTTCAAGTATTAAATCACTTGAACTTGAACTGAAAATATTACCTGCCCATTTAAAATATATATTATTAGGAGAGTCATCTACATTGCATGTTATTGTATCTTCTGAATTAATTGAAATTCTAGAACAAAAATTAATAGAAATGTTGAAAAGATATAAAATGTCTTTTGATGGATTTTAGCAAATATTAAAAGAATTAGTCCTTATATTTGTATGCACAGAATTCTATTAGATGAAAAATATGAACTTGAAGCTAATCCTCAGAGGAGATTAAACACAATAATGAAAGAAGTTATTAAAAATGAAATTTTAAAATTGATAGATGCTGGAATTGTATATCCTATTTCAGACAGACTTGGGTATGTCCAATTCACTGTGTTCCGAAGAAAGGAGGAGTGACCATTATAGAAAATGAGACAAATGAATTAATTCAAATAAGACAAGTTATTGGTTGGCAAATTGTATTGACTATAGAAAATTAAATATAGCCACCAGAAAAGATCACTTTCCTTTACCCTTTCTAGACCAAATGTTGGATATATTGGCTGGTAATAAATATTATTGCTTTTTAGATGGATATATTGGGTATCATCAAAGTCCAATTTCTCCAGAAAATCAAGAGCAAACAACATTTACTAGCCCGTATGGAACATTTGCTTTTCGTTGAATGCCTTTTGGACCATGCAATGCACCTGCAATATTTTAAAGATGTATGATGTCAATTTTTAGCAATTTTATTGAACATGGAATGGAAGTCTTTATGGATGATTTTTCTATATTCAAAACTTTGTTTTAATTATGTTTAATTAATTTAGAAAAATTTTTGGAAGTATGTGAAAGAATCAACCTAGTACTAAATTAGGAAAAATGTCAATTTATGGTTGCAGGAGCATTGTACTTGGGCATAAAATTTCTGAAAATGGCATGGAAGTAGATCCTGCAAAAATTCAAGTTATTGAAAAATTACCACCTTCTACTAATTTTAGAGAGATAAGAAGCCTTCTAGGACATGCTGGTTTCTACAGGCGCTACATAAAAAACTTTTCGTAAATAACTAAGCCATTATGTCAACTTTTAGAAGAAGATACAAAATTTGATTTTAAAAATAATGCATAAAAGCATGCGATAGAAAGGGCAATGATAATCAAATAGCTGATCATTTGTCTAGACTTAAAAGAGAAATATTAACTAATTTTGTAAATGAAATTTTAGAAAATTTCCCTGATGAACATTTATATAATATTGATGAAATGAATGTACCTTTACTAGCCCAATTGCTGATCATTTATCCAAATGTTGGATAGATTGGCTGGAAATAAATATTATTGCTTTTTAGATGGATATACCGCGTATCATCTAAGTCCAATTACTCTTCAAGATCAAGAGAAAACAACATTTACTAGCCCATCTGAAACATTTGTTTTTCGTAGAATGCCTTTTGGACTATGCAATACACCTACAATATTTGAAAGATGTATGATGTCAATTTTTAGCAATTTTATTGAACATGGAATGGAAGTGTGTATGGATGAGTTTTCTATATTCGGAACTTTGTTTTAATTATGTTTAATTAATTTAGAAAAATTTTTGAAAGTATGTGAAAGAATCAATCTAGTACTAATTTGGGAAAAATGACAATTTATGGTTTCATGAGCTATTGTACTTGGGCATAAAATTTTTGAAAATGGCATGGAAGTAGATCCTGCAAAAATTCAAGTTATTGAAAAATTACCACCTCCTACTAATGTTACAGAGATAAGAAGCCTTGTAGGACATGCTGGTGTCTACAGGCGCTACATAAAAAACTTTTCGTAAATAAATAAACCATTATGCCAACTTTTAGAAAAAGATACGAAATTTGATTTTAAAAGGAGTGCATAAAAGCATGTGATAGAAAAGGCAATGATAATTAAAAAGCTGATCATTTGTCTAGACTTGAAAGAGAAATATTAACTAATTTTGTAAATGAATTTTTAAAAAATTTCCCTGATGAACAATTATATAGTATTGATGAAATGAATGTACCTTGGTATGTTGACACAGTAAATTTTCTCGTAAGTGATATCTTACCACCTGATATTAAAAATCCACAACTAAGAAATTCATTTATGATTTAAAATTTTAATTTTGGAATGACCCATATTTATATAAACAATGTAAAGATCTACTTATTAGAAGATGTGTGCTATGAGGAAACTCAACAGATAATTGAAAGATGCCATGATTCTAAATTTTGAGGACATTTTGGAACAAATAGAACTGCATATAAGATTTTGCAAGCCAAATTTTATTAGCCTACACTTTTTAGAGAGGTTTGTAAATATATTAAAACATGTGATCAATGTCAGCAAGTAGGAAATAGTTCTAAGAGAAATGAAATGCCTCTAAATTAAACATTAGAAGTTGAAATTTTTGATGTGTGGGGTTTAGATTTTATGGGACCATTCATGCCTTCATTTGGAAAATTATATATATTACTTACTGTTGATTATATGCCCAAAATTGATTGAAGCTATTAATGTACCCAGATGTGATGCTCGGAGTGTTTCTAAATTTTTAATTAAAAATATTTTTACAAGATATAAATTGCCAAGAGAAATTATTACATATGAAGGATCTCATTTTAGGAATAAGAGAATCAAAAAATTCATTAAGAAATATGATATTATGCATAGATTCTCTACTGTTTATCATCCTCAGACTAGCGGTCTAATAAAGATATCAAATCATGAATTAATCTAATTTAAGAAAAAAGTTGCAAATCCTTATAAATTGGATTTGTCTGCTAGATTAGATACTCCATTATAAGCATACAAAATTGCTTATAAGACTCCTATACGAATGTCCCCATATAGACTTATTTTTGGAAAAATATGTCGTTTACCAGTAGAATTGGAGCATAAAGCATTTTGCACTATTAGGGAATTTAATTTTAATCTACAAGATGCTAATGAGAAAATTTTATTGCAACTTAATGAACTTGAGGAGATTAGAAATGAAGCATGTGATAATGCAAAAAATTATAAAGAGAAAATGAAAATATGGCATGATGAGAAGATTATTAAAAAGAAGTTTGAACTTGGATAAGAAGTTTTATTATATAATACAAGATTGAGATTATTTCCCAGAAAATTGAATATCAGATGGTTAGGACCATTTAAAGTAATTAAAGTTTATCACTATAGAACAGTTGTTATTGAAGATCCTAACACTAGAAATATATTTAAACTTAATGGGCATCGATTCAAATATTATTATGAAGGGTACATACCACAATTTAAAAAAGCTTTAATGTCTAATCAAATGGTACGTCAGGCTAACGACGTTAAACCAAGCGCTTCATGGGAGGCAACCCATTTAAAAAATTATATATATCTATGTATTACTATTTTGTTTGATAAGTGTTTTACATATTAGGACATAATAATCCTACATAATTTTATATAATATAAATAAAGATAAATATTGGTATTGGAGGAAAATTTGGAATCGAATTGAACAAAAAAAAAAAAGAAAAGTCACGATTTTAGCCACTGGCACCGACGATGCCCGCTAATTTGATCATAGCGCCAACAGCACCATCGGGAGCACCGACGGCACCGATAGTAGTTTGACGGTTCATGATGAATTTTGGTGGACATTGGCAGGATTTTGCTCTTTAATAACTGTTGTGAGGTGTTTTTAAATTCCTAAAAACTGCCTTCGATGACTAGAAACTCCCTATTTTTGATATCCATGGCTTCCAATTCCATAAATACTTCTAGGTATGAAGTTTTTAATAGAAGAAAGTTTATCAATTTTGACACACAGAGATTATAAGATAAAGTTATACAAAGAAGAGATTGATCAAGGAAAGAGGTTTTGTCAATCATGGATAGATTAATCCAAGTTCTCTGATTGATAAAATCATTGTACAAAGACGATGGGAAGTACTGTGCTACACTAACGCTATAGTTTTTGTACCGGTGGTGAAGAAATTTTATGCCAACTTACATGAAATTTCCCAAGGAGTAGTCTAAGTACAAGGTAGGGTTGTACCATTTACTCCAGCACGAATTAATGAGTTGTATATGATAGAAAACATTCCAATCTATTATTATACAAATTTTATTCCAACGAGAGATTTGATAGAAGATGTCTATAATTTTCTGATGGATGAAAGTGATATTTGGTAAATGCGAGATGAGGGATATGTTAGTTTCTCTGCTTCATCACTTAATCCAATATCGAAGCAGTGACATTTCTTCATTTCTGCAAAATTACTTCCTACAATAAAGATTAGTAGTCCCCAAAGAAAGTACTATTTTAAATTATTGCATTCAAATGGAAAAACCCATTGATGTAGCATCTATCATTTTTAAATTTGTTATGGGTATTATTATGAATGGGCCAATTTATGGACTTGGGTACCCTTCCAAAATTTTCCTACTTTGCAGTCAATCTCAAGTTCCATATAAAAGTTGGTAAAAACTTTTATTACCTTAGGAGCACATGATTCATATTGATGATGATTATGTTGGGAATGGAAATGAAGCATTAGATACTATCTTGGATCATTCATCACATACTACAACTCCATTGATGCCACCAACAGTTGGAAGTTTACTTGATTTAGAAAAGAAACTGAAGAAAATTGAAAGAGAACTTCAGAGTATTACGAATGCAATAAGAGATCTTACGTACCTTTTCAATCCCCTAGATTGGAGGATGAAGGAGAATTTTGATCATACTGGAACAATTGAAGCAGGATTGGTTCGAATGTTCAAGGAAAAAAGATGGTTCAAAGAAAAGTTGAATGATCAATTCCTGCACCGACCCTTCTACAATTTGTACGTTCATTACCAGTCTATGGGAGATATTAGAGGAGGAGAACGGACAAAATATGAGGAAATTGAAGAATTTAATCTCTCTACTAGTTTAAAATATTTATGTATTTAATGTATTTGTGTGGATTTGATTTAGTTTTCTTTACTTTAGAGTTATGAACTTTGATTAAGTGTATAGTTTTGTGTCAATGTTTAGTGTTATGGCTTGATTTCAACGCTGATTTATAATTTAATTTGTTATATGAGTGTATAAGTGTTATTAGAAAAATGTATTTGTAAAAAGTGTATTTTCATATATAAAAGTTAGTTTATTGTTGTTTGTGAAAATGTTGTTCCTAAAATTATTTGTTTGTGAATTATTGTTAGATAAAAATTTGTGTTTAGAAATACTAAAAAAACGTTGGATAAAATTGAAAGGAAATTGAAAATTTAGAAAAACAAAAAATGGAATATTTAGGTCTTGAGTGCTGACGGCTCTAGCATGGATGCCGATGGTGCCCTTGACCCGAGAATAGCCTAAATTTTAAACTAAATGCCTTGTTGTCACCTTCAACCTCCAATTTTTCTACCTAGGGATCGCATTTGCTCGGGTTTGGGGAGATTTCACGGCAAAGGAACCTTGAATTTCATCTTCTCTAGGCAAGAGCTACACTTTAAACTAAAAATTTTAGATTTTCACTAAGGATTTATCTCACATTGCCGAGATCCAAACATTTTGGAATTTTTAAGATATTTTGAGAAAATCCTTCGGTGAAGAACTCTTACTTAGTATATTTAAGTTTAAAGCATTTTACATTGTGATTTTTGGAATTTTGGGAATTTATTTAGATTTTTCTCAAATTTTCTTAGATTTACCATGACCCTGAGAAAGAGCACATGAAAAAAGAAAAGTAGGTTATGATGAACAAAAATTTGTCAGCTTCAGTGCTAGTGCTCGATTTAATAGTCTACTTGAAAACAAAAAAGTATTTCTGGATCGTGGTTTTAAAAAATTGACTGTAGAAGTCGAGCGATTGATCAATGCTCAGCAGTGAGAAAATTTCTGTTATTTTACAGTTGAGGCTATTATTGTAGTGATAGAGTTCTATGCCAATTTTACAGAGGCTTTTGATAATTTTGTTTCTGTTCATGGGAAAATGATGGAGCTTACTTCAAGTAAGATTAATGAATTTTATCAGTTAGAAGATGTGTACAGTTGCCAGTATAAATCATTTTCTGCTACAAATGAGGCCTTGGATGAGGTTATTTCTTTTTTACTGATGGAAGAGGAACCTAGAAAGTGAAAAATGGAGTTAAGGTAAACTTTCCTTTTTCTATGCTTAATGTAGTATCTAAGGCCTAGCACTACTTTATTTTTAGAAGAATGATACTGATAAAGAATCATAATGAGGTGACCAAGGATAGAGCCATTCTGAACTACTGTATCTAGCAAGCGATGAGGGTAAATGTAGGTTCCATTATTTATATGAACACTAGATTTATTGCTTTGGGAGAGACCACTGGTGTATTAGCACACCCTTCCCTGAACTTCACACTCTGTGAACTTGCAGGAATTGATTTTAGACCAGGGGAAGAGAGGATTGAGCCTCTAAAACCTATTGGTCCTGCTAACATAAAGACTTATGAATCTCATTTTGATTGAAGGTCTGGAAGTAAGACCAGTGATACTCCTTCTACTTCGAGGAGACCTACTTTTAGTGACCCTACTCTTCGAGAACTATTGGACAAGATGAAGATCCAATAGAGAGATATCTTGAGAATAGATCATAGAATGGAAAACATGGAGGCCATAAATGCTCACATTGATGATTTGATACGACAAATGTTCGAATATGATGCTTCTTATGATGATGCGATGGTGAGATACATGAAGGGTGATCACTTAGTTTAGTTTCCTACTCACCCTATCTTTACTCCATATTAGCAGCAAAATCTGAATGTGGAAGAAGAAGAGGAAGATGATGATTGGTGTTTTGTAGTTTGATCTTTCTCTTAGTTTATGTTTCATTATACTTTGTTAGTTTAGCATTTGTTTTTGTTATTGAGACTGTTTGCTGTTAGATTGTGAGACTTTATTTTGTTGCGTTATGAACTGTAGAATTGTTAAACTATTTGTTATTTGAAATTTGGTTTATTGCTATTGTTAGTTTTAGTATTTTGTTAAATGTATTGTAATTAATTCTTTTTCAGTAGATTTTATATATATTATGTGCAATTTAATGTTCTAAGTCTTGTGGATTTTCATATTAGCACCTTCAATATTTCAGAGTTAAGTTTCAAAAAATCAAAACCTTCAACAAGTAAGTATTTTCTTTATGTATTTAATGTTTTCTTTCACCCTTTATTTTTTCAATTCTTTATACTAAATCTTTTAAAAATTTAAGTTTAGGGGGTGGGGGGAAGAAAAATTCCTTTTTAAAGAAAGAAACATAATTTTATTTATCCTCACTTAGCTATATTTTCAAAATTTTTAAATTTAACATGACATTTGGTATTAGAGGTTAACTTTATATAACTATATTTATGTTTCTAAATATATAGTAAACTTAAGTAAAAATTTTCAATAATGAAGGGTTAATTTTGAGATTTAAGATATTTGGTATAGAGGAATAAGACTATGTTTTTTATTTATGTAAAGAAATTTTTATTTTTGAAGTAATAAAAAATTTTAAAGATTCATGTATAAAAGAAAAGAATTAAACTTTATGAAATCTTTAAGCTAATATAAATTTATTAAGTGAAGAAATGTAAAATGTTTTTGACTTTAAGAAGAGGATAGTGAAGTTCAGAATCATTAAAGGCTATCTAGATATAGTAATCCTCACATAAAAAAATTAATAAAAAGAGAGAAAAGAAAAGAAAAGAAAAGAAAGAAAAAATAAGAAAAAGTATTAAATAGGACCCTGACAACAAAAGAAAAGAAAAAGATAATATGGGGAGAAGCTTGAGAAGATGCCTAATTAAAAATTGGCTTCACTTGAATCAACTTAAAGAAGAAAGCTTAACTACATTTTCTAAACTTATATTTGAGTATTAACTTATTTAATAGTAAAGTTTCATGAAGTTCTTTTTCATATGAATACTATAAGTGACTTTAATAAGAAAATTTGCAGTTTTTTCTTGAAAAGAATATAAAATCATAAATCTTAGACTTGATTGCTGGATATTCTTATACCTTTAGTATTAATTGGAGTTGTTTTGAATTTTTTTTAAGTTATGCTATTGTATTTAGTGGACTAAAATATGGAAATCTAGAAGTTAAATTCTTTACCATAAGTCATATTTTTATGTAGTAGAGGAGTTACTTAAGGACAAATAACATATAAGTTTATGGGATTTTGATACATAACAAATATATGCATATTTAGACACATATTTTATACTCATTTTTGGTGATATTGCGCTTTAATGGAAGGTATTTTTATGCTTTCTTATAGGTTTTTGATTTTTAGGACCTGAAACAAAAAAGAAGCAAAAATAATGGAATTTGGAGTTAAAATGGCATTTTTGAAAAAAAACTCAGCGCCGATGGCAGAGACTTACAGAATGGCTGATGGATTTTACTTAGCGTCGACGACGCCAAAAGCAACGTCGATGGCACGATTTGACAGAGAGCAGAGAAATAAAATACAGGACACTGGCGCTGACGGTGTCAATGTTGGTTCAGACCCTATTTCTAGAAGATTCGATGAAATTTGGATGCTTTTTGAAGTTTTTTTGAATGCACCTAATGGAGAACCAACTCTAGGCTCTATTAGGGACCAAAATTGATCAGAAAAGGTGTTGCTCTTCATTCTGACTTGCTCATTTTTGCCACACCTCGCCTCCATACACTTTTTCCATTTCATTCCACCACCATGCAAGAGTCTATTAGTGATTTATCTTTAAGAGTTTAGAGTTTTGTGGTGAGATTAAGTGCGAATTCTTCTCTAAGAGTGTTGGAGAAGGAGAAAAGTGAGAGATTTCTTCTTCCAACATTTCCTAAGAGAGGCTACAAGGGTTTTCTTTTGAAAATCAGTTTCAGATAAGTGTTGTTTGCTTATTAGTGTTGTATGAACTTTCTTATATATATGAAATTAGTGTTTTATCATATCTTTCTTATGAAGTTTGAGTAGTTTTCTTTATCTTTCTCCCTACTCTGAGATATGATGAAATGAAGAGATAATATGGGTGTGCCAATATTAAAATATAAAATAAATTGTGATACTTTTTAAACTTCGAACTTAATTTACTTTTTGATCTGGCCAATTGAATTATTAAAATGTGTTGTGAAACATATGATCCAGGAAATGGAGTATAAGTTCTACAATAGAGTATTTCATTCATGAAATTAAGTGCAAATAAATAGAGAAATATACATTGATTGGGTGTAGATATGGAGATTTTAAGGTGACAGACTAAAATCCCCAATTCAGTCTTAGTGTTTAAAAACTAAAGCAAGATTTAGCCTTCAGGTGAAGGGAAGTGGGAGCTCTTGAGTGGGAGCCAGTATCCTCCTAGCCTAGCCACAAATTTAGGGACTCAATCTGAGATTAGCCAATGATTTTCCATAACACTGTATCAGGGTAAAGAATTAAAATTGCTCCTATTTGACACAATACATATTAAAAACCATTTATCTCATCTCGTTTTACCAAAATCTCATTGTAGCGAGAAAGATGCTTTTTCAGATAAGAAATCTTCATCGCATAAAGATAGTTTAGTAGTTTAATAGTTACTGTTTAATCTTTGCATTTCAGTTTTTCTAGTAGTTAAATAATTTAGTTTTGGATTGCATCTGACACATTCAAAATTAGTGACAGTAGTTTTGTTTAATTTTTGTGAATTTCCTAGTTAATTTATCATTTCAAATTTAAATCTTTCCCGTGGGATCGATATTCGGGGCTTAAATAGAAAGTCCTTTATTAATTAATAATGATACGTATACTTGCGTAGAATCCCAACATTATTTGCTTAAATTTCTTAATAATAAATATTGCATCAAGCTTTTGGCACCGTTACATAGAGGAGTCAAACTTATATAAATTTTACACAACTATATTTTACAACAGATCACTAATCTAACAGACCAATCTACTTTATGAGGATTAACACTCTGTTGACCTCATTTTTGGTTGAGGTCTAGGACACTTCTTTAATAGCCTAGATCTAGCCATTAAACTTTCCTATTGACTAGTCTTAGAAAACTAGAAAAGGTACCATCACCATTAGAAACTTTAAACTCTTTTCTTTACTCAACTTGAAGTTCCATATATTGGTCCTAACCTCTAATATTTAGTAGGTATGATCATTATGGGGGAAGCTCAAGAAGAGTTCCTATAGGGCTACTTGGCCTTAGGATTGACCCTGGGTGTTGACTTGGAATTAGGGTACACCATATCTTCATAATACATTGGTCTATGACTCATTCAGAATGGTTCTCTTCCCAATTGCACTTGAAATGCCCAACTTAGCCTTTTGCCCTAGGCACCTCCAAATTACTTAATTGCCCATGGGACCCAAATTTGGCCAAAATTCCTAAATTTTGCCAAAATACCCAAAATTGATCAAAACACATTTCAAACACCTTCAATACATCCAAATTTGCCAAAATTGACAAAAATTTTCAAAAATGGCCAAATTACCAAGATACCCC
>JXCR01140992.1:6992-59716 GCA_002079205.1 Phalaenopsis hybrid cultivar
TTCTGATCAATGGCAAGTGTCATGGCTTCTTCAATGCTACCAGGGGGATCAAGCAGGGAGACTTGTCTCCAACCATTTTTATACTTTCTTTGGATTACCTTTCAAGACAATTGAATAAGTTGGTTACTAATTCACCTCATTTGGCTTTCCATCACAGATCTAATATCCTTATAATCCATTTAGCTTATGCTAATGACAGAATTATTTTCTCCAATGCTTCCATGAATTCTATCAGGAGGGTATATAAATGTCTTCTCCACTTTCAGCATACTTCAGGTATGGCACTTAACAAAAAAAAATGTCAATTTATTATTAATAAGAACTCGTCACCTCATCTTAAGCACTAGATCTCTAAATACACTGGATTTTGCTATGTCAATCTACTCATTAAATACCTTGGAATATATCTACTCAAAGGCAGAACTAGACAAACACAATTCCAAGATTTCATTGATCAGATCAAAGTACAACTTGAACATTGGACTAACTCATTCCTCTCTAATGGTGGGAGGATCACTGTTTTAAGGAGTATTCTCACTCAATGCCTTCCTTATGTCCTACAAATGTTCTCCATGCAAAAGGGTACTCAAGACTTTATTGGAAGGATCTTCAATAAATTTCTTTGGCCTGGTCAAAGAAAGCAATTTCACTAGCTCCCTTGGCAGATATTATGTAAACCTTTGCAACTGGTGGGCTAGGCTTCAAGGAATTCCAACACCTGGGTTTCATAAATCTTTGCAAATTATGGATCAGATTCAGGTCCCAGGATAGCCTTTGGGCAAGATTTCTAAAAGAGAAATACTACAGATTTTTGCACCCTACTTTGATATCCAAAAGAATGTGGGATTCCAAACTATGGACAAAACTGCTGAAAATTAGAAATAAAGTTGAGGAACTCCTTTTTTGGGAGCTAAGAGATGGGCATATCAACTTTTAGTTAGATAACTGGGTCAGCAATGGAGAGAAACTTGAGTGCCCACCCCCAATCCCAACACTAATTGTCTAGTCAGAGATTATTGGTCTGATAATCAGTGGAACTGCAGACTGCTGAACACTATTCTTTCTAGTGAACATGTGAGGTGGGTTAAGGATACTCCTATCTCATCCATTTCCAAAGACAAAATAATTACTAAACTGGCTTACTCCTAGAAATTATCAGCCTACATTTACCTTCATTTCTTTAATTGGAATCAAATGCCTTGGGGTAAAGCCATTTGGGGTAAATTCTTCACTCCCTCTATGTCCTTCTTCTACTGGAGACTCTAGCATTCCTTACTTCCTACAGATGATATATTAAAGATGAAAGGGCTCACTTTGCTATGCTGCTGAAAAAACCTTGGATCACCTATTTTTCTCATGTGCCCTCTCACAAGAAATTTGGTCAGGTTTAATCAAGCTCCTGAATATTAATAGTCACAATGTAAGCTGGCTTAAATTCTCTACTAGCTGGGAAGAATGGCATAACAACAACCTTTGGGTGATACCATGTATTGTGGCTTGGTTCATATGGATGTATAGAATCCACAGCAAATTTGATGAGAAGCTTTCAGGGTCAAAATCTATGATTATTAATTGTATCTCTTATATTAAGAAATTGATCAAGTTTCATCATTTCCCTAATGTTATAAAGCACTGGACTCCAAGAAACAATACCCCTCTTCTTCAGTCTTTCCAACTAATCCCTTGGAGTCCTCCCTCTACTGGTTGGTTGAAGGTCAACACTGATGGCAGCTTCTCAAATGGTTATGCTGGTATTGGGGGAATCTTCAGGAACCCCCATGGTTCTCCCATTCTATATTTCACTGCTCCTGCTGTGGCAATGTATGCTCTGGAGGATGAATTCATAGCTATCTACTGGGCTATCATAATTGCTTGTTTTTGCCATATGGGTCCTTTGATTATAGAAACAGATTCTACTAATTGTATTAAAATCATTCTTCATGATGAATCCCCCCCCCCTTGGAACTTAACCAGATGGAATAATCTGTTAGTTGCCCTAGTACCCAGACACATGATCAATATCAATTATATTCCTAGAGAGGGTAATCGTCCAGCTCACTGGCTTGCCTCCCAGGGTAGAAATATTGAACAGATTTTTGTTGGGCTGACACTTACACCTGAGTTAAAATTCCTGCTGATTGGTGACAATTTGGCACTCCCCTATATCAAATGTATGTAACTGCTATGGGAGGTAGATCCTTGGGGGAAGGTATTGAGTTACATAGTGTTAGGCTTTACTGTTGGTCCTTGTGTGTAATTTCTATTCATGTCTCCTTACAGATACATGAGCATCATGTGTTCCCTACTTCATTTTCAGCTTTTGGGAGGGTATATCTCTCCAACTCTTGTAATCCCCATTTGGTTCTTTATTCACATGTAAGGAGCCTTAGTTGCTCTTTTCCTTATATATATATATATATATGTATAATGCTTCTTTTATATATATATAAAAGATGGTTTTTTTGCTTCACTTTGTTATTTCCCACCGCCTCCCCCCTCCCTTTTTTTCCCTTGGGGTGGGGTTGTTTGGTGGTTGGGATTCCCCTTATGAGTGAGTAATGTATTTATTTTGGATTTCTAGATCTGGGGTATTTTTGGGATTAACATGGAGGGAGTCAAATAATGCTCCTTTTTAAAAATAAAAAAATAAATAAAATAATATATATANAAAAAGGGCTCCCACTAACATAAGTGTCATCGGCGCCCATCCTGGCGCCGTCACTACCAATGCTCTGATAACTAATTCCCAAGACTCTGTTAAATGGCATTGTTGGCGCCCATTCTGATGTCGTCGATGCTGACTCTTGTTCTACATCCTTTCTATAGGTCTGCGCCATCCGACATCCTTTTGTTGGCGCTGAGTAATTCTTCCAAATCTCCATTTTTTCTCCAAATTCCATCCCTTTTGCTTCCTTTTTGCTTTAAGTCCCAAAAATCAACAACCTGCAAGAAAACATAAATAAAATCTTTCCATTAAAGTGCAATATCACAAAAAATGGGTATAAAATATGGGTTTAAAAAATCCTATATTTTTGGTGTATCAAAATCCCCCAAACTTAAATGTTACTTGCCATCATGTAACTCTTTTACTACATAAAAATATGACTTATGGTAAATATTTTAACTTCTTGATTTCCATATCTTGGTTCACTAGATACAGTAGCATCACTTAAGAAAAATTCAAAATAACTCCAGTTAATACTAAAGGTATAAGAATATCTAGCTGTCAAGTTTAAGATTTTTTATTTTCTTATTCTTTTCCAGGAAAATTGCAAATTATTCATATTAATGCCGCTTGGAATACCCATATGAAAAAGAACTTCATGAAACTTTACTAGTAAATATGCTAATGCTGAAATATAAGTTTGAAAAATGTAGCCAAGTCTTCTTCTTTAAGTTGATTCAAGTGAAGCCAATTTTTATTTAGGCATCTCCTCAAGCTTCTCCTCACATCTTTTTTCCTTTATTTTTTTTTCTTTTTAGGATCATTTTCAATACTTTTTATTATTATTTTCTTTTTCTTTTTCTTTTCATGTGAGGATTACTATATATGGATAGTCTTTAATGATCTTGAACTTCACTATCCTCTTCTTAAAGTTAAAAACATTTCACATTTCTTCACTATATAAATTTATATTAGCTTTAAAGATCTTTCATTAAATTTTAATCTTTTCTTCTTACATGAATCTCTAAGATTTTTAATACTTTAAAAATACACATTCCTTTATTTAAAATCGAAAAACATAGTCATATTCTATCATACCAAATATCTTAATCTCTAAAATTAAACTTTACTATTTAAAAAAATTTACTTAAGTTTACTATATATTTAGAAACATAGATATAGTTATCTAAAGTTACCTTCTANTTGTGTTGGGCTTGTCATGGTTTTGGTAGTCCTCCTTGTGGTCATCTCCTCTTAGCTTTCGCAAACTCTCTTTTCTCCCTTTTGTTTTACTGTTCCAGTGAGGTGGTGTTCCTCTTCTCTGGTTTTTCTGCTGGCCTCCTGAATTTTGTCCTGCTTTCTTTTTCTCTACTCAAAAGTTTCTCGGTTTTTCTTTGTGGCTGGTGTTATGGACACCCCCATTGATGTTCACACTGATTCCATTTGGACTAAGGCTACTTATGTAGGGATTGTTGGAAGAGCTAATGACACTCTCCAAGATCCTATAAATTTGATTTTCCCTCAAGAATTTCATAATGCTGCTGCTGGCAAAGGGATTTGCCCTTGCATTCACCCCTTTGGCTTCAAAGATGGAGAAACTTCAGTCTACTTCTCTGCAGCTGAAATTGCTTCATTGAATGAAGAAGTCAGATTCACTCTTGTTGGAAAATTCAAGTTGGGTCATCCCAAAATGGACCTTGTTAGAAGCTTCTTTGATTCTCTAAATTTCATTGGACAATGAAAGCTTGGTTTGATAGATGACAGACATCTTCTTATCCAACTCTCAATGAAAGATGATTATGCTACGCTATTTGCTAAACAAGTTGTTTCTATAGCAGGTGTTACAATGAAAATCCAGAAATGGACTAGAGACTTTGACCCAATTAAGGAGCCTCCTGTGGTCCCAGTTTGGTTTAAGCTACCTGGTCTTCCATTACCTTACTTCAATCTTAATGCACTTTTTAATATAGGGAGAGCACTAGGTACTCCCCTCAAGGTTGATGCTCCTACTTTCAATAAGGCAAGACCTGCTCTTGCTAGAATTCAGGTGGAAAGAGCATAACCCTCCCTGAGATAAAAAGAATATGGATTGGTTTTGATGCAGATGGGTTTTGGTAAGATATAACTGCTAAACAAAAGCCTTTTTACTGCCAACACTGTAAAATGTTTGGCCACACTATTGAGAATTGCTATAGGCTCCACCCCCTACTAAAAAGCTCTCTATGAATCCAAGGGTAGATAGTCAGGTTTCTAATCAGGTACAAAGAAATAATATCACTACATTTAATCATAGGGATGTGTCAGGAAAACCAGTAAAACTCCTTTTGTTAAGAACACAAATCCTCCTGCCACTTTCCCCTTTGGTTATCCATTGAGGGAAATATCAGAACCCCAAATGGAAACTTCTCCAGGTTGTGTGGAGAAGGCAGAAACTAATGCAGTCAGTATTATTACCCCTCCTTCCCCCACACTTGCTGGAAAAGGCAAAAATGTGCTCTGAAAAGCCCCTTGATCACTGAGGCTGACACTAGAATTATTGAAGCTGCTGCTGTTGATGTGCAGCAAGCTTTGTGAGAAGATAGCCAGAAAACAAGGAAAAAGAATGTGATGAAAAGTTCCCTGATCAATGAGGCTACTCCTAGCATTTGCTGAGGCTGATGTCTTTAATTTGCAATAGGCTTTGGAAGAGGATTGGCAAATTCAGAAAAACAGGAAAAAGAAAAAGCAGACTTCTGAGGTGCAGCAACTTCTACAAGGAACAAACTCTCCTAAGAAAGATGGAAAGGCTAAGACTCATTCTGGCTCTACCTCTACATATAATAGAGGAAGAACTAGGTCAAGGTCTCAACCTGCCATTCAATTCTCACCTATCAGTGATTAGTATTCCTCTTTGGAATGCTAAGGATCCCATGATTAATATTTTGTGTTGGAACATTAGAGGAGTGGCTCACCCCTCCTCTCTTTTGAGATTAAGACATCTCATCAGACTACACAAGATTTGGTGCTTTGCAATTCTTGAACCTATGGTCACCAAATATCCTCAAAAAATCATCAAAAAGTTTTCCAAGATTACTTTTTATGCTAATTCCACTAATAAAATCTCGCTCTTAATCAGACCTAAAATTCAGTGCAGTTTACTAGTTAACCATCATCAGTTTCTTCACATTCAGTTTGCTATTGGAGCACAGGTGGGATTTGCATCATTCATCTATGCTAGCAACCTTCATAGATACCAACAAGAACTGTGGCATGAGCTGATGACTTTGGAACAAAATATTGACTCTTTCTGGATTTTGGGGGGTGACTTCAATTGTATCACTTCTCCAACTGAAAAAAGAGGGGGTAAAGCCCCTTTACTCTCTCCAATAGCCAAATTCAACAACTTCATTAGTGATGCTGGTCTTTTTGATCTAGGCTTTCAAGATCCAAAGTTCACTTGTAGAAGAGGCACTTTGTGGGAAAGATTGGATAGATTTCTTAGCAACTCCTTATGGTTTCAAACCTTCCCATTCTCCACTATCACTCACCTTGCAATGGTTGGATCTGATCACAAACCTATCCTTTGCTCCATATAGAACACTGCTAGACCAACTTATACACCTTTCAGATTTCAGAATATGTGGAGTCTACATCCTGATTTCATTAAGGAAGTGGAAAACAGTTGGAATTCCAACCTGAATGCAGACCACTGGATCAGATTATGGTTAAAACAAAAGAACTTAGTCTCTCATTTGAAAAAAATGGAATTGGGAAAGATTTGGTAATTTCAACGAACAATTGGAGGCCATCCAAAAAGAAGTTCATAGTTTGGAGGAAGGCTTACAAATGGGGATGAACTCTGAATATGAGTTCACCATGCCATTGAGACACTCCTTGCACAAATCAGCTACCATGAATGTTTCTTAAAACAAAAAGCTACTGTCACTAAATTCACTGACAGTGATAGAAATACTATATATTATCATGCTTGTATCAATCATAGAAGGAAGTGTAACATGATCTTAAACATAACCAATATCAATGGCAGAAAGTTAACCAATGCAGAAGATATAGCTTATGATGCAGTCCAACATTTCCAAAAGTTGTTCACCAATGAGCTGGATTTTAGAAGCCCAATTGAAACTGAGATGTTCACTAACTGTCAGCAATATGTTCATAATTTAAATCTCACTAGTACACCTTTGGAAGATGAGATAAAACAAGCCTTAGATTCCATTGATGGTCTCAAAACTGCTAGGCCTGATGGTTATACATCTACTTTCTATAAAGCCACATGGGATAGGACTAAACAAGACATTATGCTTGCTGTCCAAAATTTCTTTCTTGGTGTGGACCCCCGTAAATATTTCAGTGCCTCCACCATCACTCTGATACCAAAGAACAAAAATAGGAAAACTTGGGGGGATTCTAGGCCAATCAGCCTAACCAATGTGATCTCCAAAATAATCCGCAAAATCATTGTGTTTAGGCTGCAACCCCATCTTCATCATCTCATTAGTGACAACAAAGTGGCTTTTATTAAAGGGAGGAATATTACTGACAACATCCTACTTGCCCAGGAACTCCTNACAGTTCTATCATTGCCAAAATAACCTCAAAATTCACAATCATGGCATTTTTGGATAATTTCCTGAATCTTTTTTTAAGACGCACATCGTCTCATTACTAAATCTTTCCATGTTTATATAAATGGGGGTCATCCCAAAAATAAGATTTTACATCATGAATGAATTTATTTTCCTGTGTTTTGTTAATCCATATGGTAAAATACTACTAATAATATAATTTACAATATTAGTATACTAAGGCTTTCACTTCCTTTTACAGCATAAAGTTGTTTATCAGGAAGAGTTTCATTAATTTCTTTTTCCATGTCAAGTATTTCATCCTGTTCTAGCCTAGATAGATGATCAACAATTGGATTATCAGTCCCTTTCCTATCAACTACTACAAAATCAAACTCTTGCATCAGAAGTACCCATCTAATTAATCTTGATTTCACTTCCTTCTTTTGCATCAAGTATTTAATAGTCAAATGGTCAGTGTGCACAACACATTAAACTCTAATCAGATATGACCTAAACTTATCCAAAGCATACATAATGGCTAATAACTCTCTTTTGGTGGTGGTATAGTTAATCTGAGCATCATTAAGAGTCTTACTTGCATAGTATAAAACTTTAAAAATCTTATCATATCTCTGCCCTAAAATAGCTCCAATTGCATAATCACTAGCATCATACATTAATTCAAAAGGTTTCTCTCAATCAGGTGAAACAACTATATGAGCAGTGATTAATTTTTCTTTAAAGTTTTAAGGAGTATAAGGAAATTTTGGTTAAAATCAATTTTTGTATCATTTTCGAGAAGTCGGCATAAGGACTTAGTAATTTTTGAAAAATCTTTAATACATCACTTGTAAAATCCAGCACGTCCTAAAAGGCTCCTAACTTCTCTTAAAGTTGTAGGTGGAGGTAAGTTTGATATAACCTAAATTTTTGCAGGATCTACTTCCATGCAATTTTCAGAAATTTTATGTCCAAGCACGATTTCTCCTGCAACCATAAATTGACATTTTTTCCAGTTCAATATGAGATTAGTCTTTTCACATCGTTCAAGAACTTTCTCTAAATGATGTAGAAATATTTCAAATGAAGTTCCAAATATAGAAAAATAGTACATAAATATTTCAATCCTATTTTCAGTTAAATCACTGAAAATTAACATCATACTTTTTTGAAATGTTGTAGGTTCTTTACATAATCTAAAGGGCATTCACCGAAAAGAAAAAGTTTCATAAGGACTAGTAAATGTTGTTTTCTCTTGATCCTCTGGAGCAACTGTATTTGATGATAACTGATATATCCATCTAAAAAATAAAAATATTTTGGCCCAGCTAGCCTATCTAACATCTGGTCCAAAAGAGTATAGGAAAATGATCTTAATTGGGGGTATAATTTAATTTTGTATAAACTATGTAGATTGATTATCCAACGACTTGTCTTGTTGGTATTAATTCATTATTCTCATTTGTCACTACAGTCACTCCTCCTTTCTTTGGAACATAGTGAATTGGACTTACATAAGCACTATTTGCAATAGGATATGTTATTCCAACATCTGACCATTTTAAAATTTCTTTCTTAACAACTTCCTTCATCATAAGATTTAATCTCGTTTGAGGATCAGCTCTTTATTCATGTTGATCTTCCAATAAAATTCTATGCATACAAATTGAAGGATTGATTCCTTTAATATCAGCTAATATTCATTCAAAGGCTTTCTTATATCTTTTTAAAGTTTCCAAAAGCTATTTTTCTTGCAAATCAGTTAATTCTGAGGATACTATAAGAGGTAATGTAGATAAATCTCCTAAAAATGCATACTTCAAATGTATATGAAGTGTTTTCAGTTCTAATTCAGAAAGTTTCTCCATACATGAAATCAAATTCTTCATACTATCTATAGGATCTAACATTTCAATTTTTTTCTAAACATAATCAATACTTTCTTTACTCACTTCCGTAGATTCATCTTGAATTTTATCCTGATCTTGATATTTCACATATTCCTTTTCAAAATCCCTTTCAAATGAATTTTTGAAATATTCATGGCTTAGATATTCACTAATATCCATTTTGAAGCATTCAATCTCTGGCTCTTTTACAGGGTGTCTCATTGATCTTACAATATTTAATTTAACCTTTTGATCACTAACTCTCATTGTTTGTTCTCATTTCTACACATCTATTAAAGATCTTCCAGTGGCAAGGAATGGTCTTCCTAAAATGATAGGAATTTATTTATCTTCCTCCATATCTAATATAATAATGTCCACTGGAAAGATAAATTTCTCAACGTTTACTATTACATCTTCTATAACTCCTTTAGGATAGGTAATTGAACGATCAACTAACTAAAGAGTTACAGTTGTATCTGAAATATCTCTTAAACCCAACCTTCTGAAAATTGATAATGGCATAAGATTAATACTGGCTCCTAAATCACATAACATTTTTCAAAAAAATCTTTTGCCAATAACATAAGGAATTGTAATACTTCCAAGATCTTTAGGTTTTTTATGAAGCTTTTTCTGAATTATAGTGTTGAGCTCTTCACTTAGTGCAACAGTCTCCTTAGCTATAAACTTCCTTTTCTTATTAAGTATATCCTTCATGAACTCCACATAGCTTGGCATTTGTTCCAAAGCTTCAACAAATGGAATGTTTATGGTTAATTTCCTCAATATTTTTGAAATTTTTGAAAATTGGTTATCTCTATTTTTCTGATTCAAACTTTGACAAAATTAAGGTGTTGGTCTTTCTACAGTGATTTTCATTAGTTTAATAGGTCATTCTGACTCAAAATGAAAATCTTCACCAGATTTTTATTTTCCACTGTCAGTCGCCAAATTNTATTGCCAAATGACCTCAAAATTCAGAATCATGGCATTTTTGGATAATTTCCTGAACTTATTTGTAAGACACACATCGTCTCATTACTAAATCTTTCCATGTTTATATAAATAGGGGTCATCCCAAAAATAAGATTTTACATCATGAATGAATTTATTTTCCTGTGTTTTCTTAATCCATATGGTAAAATACTACTAATAATATAATTTACAATATTAGTATACTAAGGCTTTCACTTCCTTTTACAGCATAAAGTTGTTCATCAGGAAGAGTTTCATTAATTTCTTTTTCCATGTCAAGTATTTCTTCCTGTTCTAGCCTAGATAGATGATCAACAATTGGATTATCAGTCCCTTTCCTATCAACTACTACAAAATCAAATTCTTGCATCAGAAGTACCCATCTAATTAATCTTGATTTCACATCCTTCTTTTGCATCAAATATTTAATAGTCAAATGGTCAGTGTGCACAACACATTTAGCTCTAATCAGATATGACCTAAACTTATCCAAAGAATACATAATGGCTAATAACTCTTTTTTGGTGGTGGTATAGTTAATCTGAGCATCATTAAGAGTCTTACTTGCATAGTATAAAACTTTAAAAATCTTATCATATCTCTGCCCTAAAATAGCTAGAATTGCATAATCACTAGCATCACACATTAATTCAAAAGGTTTCTCTCAATCAGGTGAAACAACTATATGAGCAGTGATTAATTTTTCTTTAAAGTTTTAAGGAGTATAAGGCAATTTTGGTTAAAATCAATTTTTGTATCATTTTCGAGAAGTCGGCATAAGGACTTAGTAATTTTTGAAAAATCTTTAATACATCACTTGTAAAATCCAACATGTCCTAAAAGGCTCCTAACTTCTCTTAAAGTTTTAGGTGGAGGTAAGTTTGATATAACCTAAATTTTTGCAGGATCTACTTCAATGCAATTTTCTGAAATTTTATGTCCAGGCACAATTTCTCCTGCAACCATAAATTGACATTTTTTCCGGTTCAATATGAGATTAGTCTTTTCACATCGTTCAAGAACTTTCTCTAAATGATTTAGAAATATTTCAAATGAAGTTCCAAATATAGAAAAATAGTACATAAATATTTCAATCCTATTTTCAATTAAATCATTGAAAATTAACATCATACTTCTTTGAAATGTTGTAGGTGCTTTACATAATCCAAAGGGCATTCACCGAAAAGAAAAAGTTTCATAAGGACTAGTAAATGTTGGTTTCTCTTGATCCTTTGGAGCAACTGTATTTGATGATAATTGATATATCCATCTAAAAAATAAAAATATTTTGGCCCAGCTAGCCTATCTAACATCTGGTCCAAAAGAGTATAGGAAAATGATCTTAATTGGGGGTAGAATTTAATTTTGTATAAACTATGTAGATTCATTATCCAGCAACTTGTCTTGTTGGAATTAATTCATTATTCTCATTTGTCACTACAGTCACTCCTCCTTTCTTTGGAACATAGTGAATTGGACTTACATAAGCACTATTTGCAATAGGATATGTTATTCCAACATCTGACCATTTTAAAATTTCTTTCTTAACAACTTCCTTCATCATAAGATTTAATCTCCTTTGAGGATCAGCTCTTTGTTCATGTTGATCTTCCAATAAAATTCTATGCATACAAATTGAAGGATTGATTCCCTTAATATCAGCTAATATTCATTCAAAGGCTTCCTTATATCTTTTAAAGTTTCCAACAACTGTTTTTCTTGCAAATCAGTTAATTCTGAGGATACTATAAGAGGTAATGTAGATAAATCTTCTAAAAATGCATACTTCAAATGTATATGAAGTGTTTTCAGTTCTAATTCAAAAAGTTTCTCCATAGATGAAATCAAATTCTTCATACTCTCTATAGGATCTAACATTTCAAATTTTTTCTAAACATAATCAAAACTTTCTTTACTCACTTCCGTAGATTCATCTTGAATTTCATCCTCATCTTGATATTCCACATATTCCTTTTCAAATTCCCTTTCAAATGAATTTTTGAAATATTCATGGCTTAGATATTCACTAATATCCATTCTGAAGCATTCAATCTCTGGCTCTTTTACAGGGTATCTCATTGATCTTGCAATATTTAATTTAACCATTTGATCACTAACTCTCATTGTTTGTTCTCATTTCTACACATCTATCAAAGATCTTCCAGTGGCAAGGAATGGTCTTCCTAAAATGATAGGAGTTTATTTATCTTCCTCCATATCTAATATAATAATGTCCACAGGAAAGATAAATTTCTCAACATTTACTATTACATCTTCTATACTCCTTTAGGATAGGTAATTGAACGATCAGCTAACTAAAGAGTTACAGTTTTATGTGAAATATCTCTTAAACCCAACCTTCTGAAAATTGATAATGGCATAAGATTGATACTGGCTCCTAAATCACATAACACTTTTCCAAAAAATCTTTTTCCAATAGAATAAGGAATTGTAATACTTCCAAGATCTTTAGGTTTTTTATGAAGCTTTTTCTGAATTATAGTGCTGAGCTCTTCACTTAGTGCAACAGTCTCCTTAGCTATAAACTTCCTTTTCTTATTAGGTATATCCTTTATGAACTCCACATAGCTTGGCATTTGTTCCAAAGCTTCAACAAATGGAATGTTTATTGTTAATTTCCTCAATATTTTTGAAAATTTTGAAAATTGGTTATCTCTATTTTTTTGATTCAAACTTTGACGAAATTAAGGTGTTGGTCTTTCTACAGTGATTTTCACTAGTTTAATAGGACATTCTGACTCAAAATGAAAATCTTCACCAGATTTTTATTTTCCACTGTCAGTCGCCAAATTGGAAATTGTCAGTTATCGGAATAGACATCCCGACGCCCAGTTTAATATATATATATATATATATATATATAATTTGGGAAAAAGTTGTATTTTAAATTTTAAAAATATAAGACTGGACCGATCTCATATTTTCAGTAGTTTAAATAAATGAGTTTGATACTGCAAGCAATGCATCTACCCCGAAGGATAAATCCACTACTTATTGGTAAGGGCTTGATTAATTAAACTAAAGAATTTATGGCATTCATTTAAGTCTGTGAAAAACTACTTTTTTTGTTGAATGACTAGTTCCCCAATTTAATATAAAAAATTAGATATGGTTAATATTAAGTTGGGTTCTTGAAAGTTTCCAATAAGGGCAAGCCCCTATAGTTGANCATTAATTAAACTAAAGAATTTATGGCATTCATTTAAGTTTGTGAAAAACTACTTTTTTTGTTGAACGACTAGTTCCCCTATTTAATACAAAAAATTAGATATGGTTAATATTAAGTTGGGTTCTTGAAAGTTTCCAATAAGGGCAAGCCCCTATAGTTGATTACATCTTAGATAACCTAAGTCACCAAATCAGAGGATATTTTCTTCAAGAATTTCAAAGGGTAGGACTTTTCAAAAGATCAAACAAAGAGGTGTGAAAGAGGAATGACTCAAACTTGGAACATTATATTTTGGAATCAAGAAGAAGAACTAGGGGATGTCATGGATCCTGAGGAGAACCTTGGTGACTTCCCAAGTTATCCTATGGTTTGGCTTCAATTTTGAGAAAAGTTACTGATTAATTCATCCTACCAATTTTTATTAATTAGGGCCTATATTTTTGTGACACGGTCACACAAATAGCCTGGATGATGTGATTGTTTAGGTCGTGAAGAACGAAGGCCTAAGAATCCTAAATTGTGATAGGGCTTAAATTATATAGCAGAGCTATACAAAGGTCTAAAGATGAGTTGAGGATTTATGTCTTACTAGGCAGACAACCTCAAAATCTTATGAATTGTTGTTTAATTTCTAAGGAAGGATTTGATGTTGTAGATTCTCATGTTATTGCATATTGCTATTGTAGAAGGCTACCCACTGAGTTAGCTCCAAGCTCCTTAATGAAGTAGCAGTCTTATAGTCTAANCGGATGATGTGATTGTTTAGGTCGTGAAGAACGAAGGCCTCAGAATCCTAAAATGTGATAGGGCTTAAATTATATAGCAGAGCTATACAAAGGTCTAAAAATGAGTTGAGGATTTATGTTTCACTAGGCAGACAACCTCAAAATCTTATGACTTGTTGTTTAATTTCTAAGGAAGGATTTGATGTTGTAGATTCTCATGTTATTGTAGATTGCTATTGTAGAAGGCTACCCACTGAGTTAGCTCCAAGCTCCTTAATGAAGTAGCAGTCTTAAAGTCTAATTTTTAAATGTTTAATTGAGAATTTTATAGTTCGATCAGGGGGGGTTAAAGTTGATTAGAGCGACACCAGTTAAGATCCCACAGTTCCCTCGTTCTGCTATCACTATTTTCTTCTTTGTGAAACCCATTTAATCCAAGGAGATCTCATTAGCAACTGTGGGTTACTCCTCTGTACGACTCCCGTAAAGTCAAATGGACGTTTTAGATTTAGTGAAATTTTAAATGATTTATGGTTACCTATGAAACAATTATTTTAAATTTTTGAAAGTTTTGATTAATTTTTGAAAAGTTGTTTTGATTTTGCAAGTAAAGTAAAGTGAACATCCAAGCAGTTATAAAATTTTTCAATGAAAGTAAAATGATAAAAATTAAATAACACTATAAAAGTGTACCTTTCATCTTCTCAGCATTCTCGCTGAAATATTAGCTTTTTTGCAACTAGTATATAATTTGGTAAAATTTAAATAAATTGCAAGAGTAGATGAAGGTTTATCTAACAAACCCTGAACTATGACTTATTGAGTCCCGAAAGATCTCAGTGGATGATTCTAGAATAAAACATAGCAAGTTCAATTTGTCCCTCAACATACCTAAGAGATTCTAAAGTGTTCAAAGAATGAACCTGAACAACTTTAAATATCTCTTAAACCATTTGACTTCATTTTGAACTTATCATATTACTCTATTAGTTATCCCAGGTCAAATCAAAATTACCCCACTACTCGATGAATCTTGAGAATTTAATCATCTTAAGGACTAGGTACTCAATCAATTGGTTGATATTTCACTAAAGATTTAAGTGAATGAATGCCCCTAAGGCAAGTTTAGGTCATTAAATATTTTGTACCCACCACTAAAGTTGGGCTTGGAGTGCTTAGAGGTGTTTATCATCGATCATGTTATCCTTCTAAATCCTATCAAATGAATTTAAATATCAAGCCTAAATCACTACAAAGCCCTTAACAATTTCAGTGGGATAAAGTGGCAATCATTAAGATTTTAAATTTAAGTAATACATATCCTTATTGGAAGATCATATCATCCAAATTTTGGGCTTAGAATAAGTGAACTATCATCCTCCTAACTTAAGCCCATCACTTGAGAATCATTTGACTTTTATTAACTTCCAAGTCTTGATAATTTAAAAAATTATAATTTTATTCTTATTATGGAAAGGTGGCAAGTTATTTTCTATCTTTTAACCCGTTAGGTTTCAATCATCCAAACATATTTATTAGGATTAAACTTATCCATTTTTCCTTTTGGTTAATCCTAAATTTTGATTAAGGAGCCAAAATATTAAATTACCACTTTGCCCGGGGCTCTCCACCTCATAACTCATTAAGCATAACTCCAATGACTTTAAAGTATTTTGATTACCCTATCCATAGAGTAATTAAAGCATCAGAGGAGAAAATGTGGTTTTCAAAATTTAGTTTAATNTTTATTATGGAAAGGTGGCAAGTTGTTTTCTACCTTTTAACCCGTTAGGTTTCAATCATCCAAACATATTTATTAGGATTAAAATTATCCATTTTTCCTTTTGGTTAATCCTAAATTTTGATTAAGGAGCCAAAATATTAAATTAACACTTTGCCCGGGGCTCTCCACCTCATAACTCATTAAGCATAACTCCAATGACTTTAAAGTTTTTTGATTACCCTATCCATAGAGTAATTAAAGCATCAGAGGAGAAAATGTGGTTTTCAAAATTTAGTTTAATTTAAATGAACATTTTAATTTAGAAAGTAGGATTTCTTTTTAAATTAATTTACTTAATCAATCAAATTAAAGTTTTTGGTTTATGGAAAAATTATTAAAGTTTCCCTAGGTCAGAGAAACACTTAGGCAAAATTTCATGATTTTTTGAATTAAATATTTAATTTAATTTTATAATTATNCTTAGAAAGTAGGAATTCTTTTTAAATTAGTTTACTTAATCAATCAAAATAAAGTTTTTGGTTTATGGAAAAATTATTAAAGTTTTCCTAGGTCAGAGAAACACTTAGGCAAAATTTCATGATTTTTTGAATTAAATATTTAATTCAATTTTATAATTATTTATTAATTTTTAGTGATTTAATTAAATGAAAAATATGTTTTATTTACAAAAATCATTTTTAATATTTATATTAAACTACTTTGAGTCCAAAGAACTCAGAGAAATAAATTTTATGTTTTTATGATTTTCAATTTATTTATTATAATTATTTTTAATGAGGAAAATAGGAAAATACTTTTTTGGGCCGCTAAAAATTTATTTTTAACTTAGAAAAACTAGAAAAAATATTTTAATGAGTCCTAAGTGATCAAGGAACCATTAGGAACATTTTAAAATTTTTTTGTACTTTTAGNTAATTTATTTATTATAATTATTTTTAATGAGGAAAATAGGAAAATACATTTTTGGGCCGCTAAAAATTTATTTTTAACTTAGAAAAACTAGTAAAAATATTTTAATGAGTCCTAAGTGATCAAGGAACCATTAGGAACATTTTAAAATTTTTTTGTACTTTTAGAATTTTTAATTATTTTTAATTATTTTTTTTTTAAATATAGCTCAAAAATGAACTGTTTTCTCAAAAATTATTTTTCTTTTTTCTAAGTGCCCCTGATCACAAGCAACTCAGAAAACCCCCTTTCATAATTATTCTAAGTGTATTTAATTTAATATAATTATTTTTGTGTAAAAATACAACATTTCTTAAAAAATCAACTTTATTACGTAAACTTAATCAAAAAAAATTTTAAATTTTAGTAGTGGGTTAATATGATTTTATACATAATGTGGAATTAATTTTATCAATTTTTTATTAAANAACAACTTTATTACTTAAACTTAATAAAAAAAATTTAAATTTTAGTAGTGGGTTAATATGATTTTATACATAATGTGGAATTAATTTTATCAATTTTTTATTAAAATTTAATTTACAAAAATTAATACAAGATATACACACTTAATTAAATACAGAAATGTACAAAATTATTCAAACTATTACGATATTTTTCTTGAACGTCTTTGAGCACAGAAAACCTTCTAAAATTTATCCCATAATTTTTCAAATGATATTTTAATTTTTATATTTAATTTAAGTCGAAGTAGCAATCTTAGTTTGAAAATTAGGGTTAGAAGCACAGAGATGTCCTCTAACCTTGGAAAAATTAGAGAACCTAGCCTTCGTCATGAAGAATAAACCCTAAAAATTTCAAGTTACGGTGAACAATGGTTAGTCATAGTAAATTGAAATACCACAGAGAGTATTTAATTAATTAAAAATCAAAGAGCTAACAAATAATTATTATTTTTCATCCACATTATTTTCCTCTATTCACTGAGCAAGAAGGTATTTTTAATTTATTTTTATGATTTTTATATGAAAATATATGGATTTTTAAAGGTTTGGTATTTAATTAATTCATAAAAAAACTAATTTTCTATTTATCCCAGTCATCCACCATGTCATCCTCGTCCTCTCTGAAGCGCAACGCGTTGTGCTCTGGTTCGGCGCTGCCATCCGATTTGGCAGTGTCCGCTTTTCATGTCATATTCTCTCATCCAGCTTGATCTCGTCTGTTTGTCTGATACACACACAATGGGACGGTCCTCTGTCATCGTCTCTGATGAACCAAGCTCATGAGCCATCCAACTTATAGACCTAATATCTCGCTCGATACTCAGCCAAATCAAGTGTGGTTTATTTCTACACCTTCGTCCACTTGAGAAGAACACATCAATAATGTTACAATGTTATGAAATTAAACTTTTCTTCACATTTGGTGAAGACCAAGCTCAATATTAGGTTAATAGCCTATACCTTTGTCTGAGAGGGGAGGCCTCAACCAGATACTTGTGGAAGTTTCAATGGAGTCATATGAACCTCTTAGAAGTATTGGTTTCCTCTGGTATAAGCTCCAAGTAGAAGTTCAATGAAATGGGGTGTGGCCTTGGTCTAGGGGTGGTTTGGAGAGCTTAATAGAGGGGCATTTCTGTTGGAATATTCCTCTCTTGCTCTAGGGAAGCTCAAGAGTCATTTAATTTGGAATTTTGGGAAGTTTAGAGGATAGTCAAAATTTGTCCTGATTTTGGGCTTAAAAATTGGGCTTAGATGGTCTGACAAATGGCCAGGAAATGGTTGCAATGAGCTTAAGGGGTCTTGGAGGAGCTCTAGGAACAATTTGGCAGAGTTTCCCAAAGAAATTTGGCTCACCTTTTTTTTTATTAATGGAAGAGGGGTTTAAATCGCAGGGCTTCAAATTGCGTGCAATGTGGAGCTAAGGTGGAGGGCTTCAAATAGCTAAAGACTAATCAGAGTTGGGCACCATGGATGGGTGTAATGGATTAGATTTATGGGGGGTGGCTTTCGGTTTTAGGGTTTTCTGACAAGTAGGATGGTCGGCTAGTAGGCCAGTCGGCTAGGGTAGAGGAGGTGGTTAGGCAGGCAGGTGAGCTAGAGGGAGGGTTCATAATTTTTAACCTCTAATGGTATGGCATGATGGCAAGGATATTTGAGTTTAGGCCAAAAATTTGGTAAAATCCCCTAAATTAAGGGACCCTTGGTCCTTAGCTCATGTAGGGTGGGCTAGGTGAGTCTAGCTTGGTCACTACAATTCAAAAAATGGTTGTAGAGGCTTTATTTNTCTCTACATGTTAATTAGAAAGAATTGAGTACAAAGGTTGGGTTGGGAGGGGATCTCCAAACTAGAAACAAAAAAAGTTCAATACTCACTCAAAAAGTGGATCCTCATCCACATACAACACCACTCAAAAAACTAAGGAAAAATACAAATACCCCAAAGAAAAATAAGAATACTAAACACAAAAAGTATACCCCAACATGTACAACTATACGAAACACAAAATGTATACTCCCAAAAATGTCTAAGAAGCCACTGCAACTGTAGAATAACTTGAGAGAACCAATCAGTCCACAAAATAGAGCATGAGAGAACCATATTGCAAGAAGTATTAGAAACCATAAAACCACATTGCTTCTGAGAGAGCTTGTAGAAAATCATACGGTAATACTCCCAAATCTGAACATCATAGCTACAAAAAGTTGAAGTGCACCAATGATAAATATGCTCGTCCGAGTAGATCACTAAAACTACTAGTGTGACAAAAAAGTGAAAACAGTCCAGCAGCAGATAAGGAATCAAGCGGTAAGGAAAAAAATAAGATGTGAATAGAACCATAAACCAAAATAGTAATTTCCAAACCATTTCTTTCTTCATAAGTAAAATCCTTATCCTGCAACAGAAAAAGAGCATGGAGCAGTAATAGTAGTATAGTAAGTTGTGCCAGAGTGTTGCAAATAAAAGGCATTGTAGTTATGTGCAAACTGTTACTACAAGGGAGGATAAGAGCAACTTCTTAATACAGTTGGCAGTAGAGACAAGAAAATAATACATGATAGGCATCACATAACTCCCAAAAGCAGTCAAGCACCTAGCCAGGACTCCAATTCCAGGGCCACACAATATCTAAATAGAATTCTTGAAACAAAATAAGTCAACCACAGTGACTCCTCCATTAATAATGTATTATAAAATAGTAAGTAAAGCTAGAGTCTAATAGAAGGGGCATCCAACAAATCACTTTTAATGAGAGTGCAAGGAAAAGGGGGAGGTGTATCACCAACAAGAAAACCAGCAAGCCCTCTTTTGGATAACCAATTCGTAGGAGCATTCCCTTCCCTATGAATGAAGTTATATTGTATGTTGAGATGATTAATGTCTATAAGAACAATTATATGCTTCACTGAGCTAATAAGAAACCAAATATGCTTTGTCCTGTTTGTTAAAATGTTAAACAAACATTGTGAATCTGATTACAAAATTCTTTTTGGAAATGAAAAGAAACAAAAACCTGCATTGCTAATAGAACAGCCCAAACCTCAGCCACTTGAGAGGATGAGGCAATGCACAAGGAGGCAAAAAAAATAAGACACCTCCTAATATTATACCGAAACAAGCCGCCCACCCAGTAGCATTATGAGTGAAACTACCATCAATATTTACTTTTATCCAACCTTGAGAGGGTGGTCTCCAACTAATCAGAGTTGGTCTCCTACCTCTCCCAGGCATAAAAAGAGTTTTAGATACATTTAAAGCTCTCATAGCTTCATGAAAGTTGACCAATATGACTGAGACAGTGGTAGCAGGAGTGGGGAGAGAAGCATCATATTTATAGCTATTTCTAGCCAACCAAATAAATCACAAAACTACTAAAGGAAAATAGTGCAATTTGTTATGAATATAAATTATTTCCTTTCAAACCGTAAGCAAGTTTTCCAAGTGTACAGTTGGGTGCTAGAAAATACCAACAGAGCTCCCAAATTTCTCCCAAAATTCTATAGCAAAAAGGCATGCATAAAACAAATGATAAGTGGATTTGGCATCCCTTTTGCAAACATAAAAAAATCAAGTTTCAAGACTTTCATCTAAAGAATATCATTAAGTTGCAAAATAGTATGAAAATATCTCCATAAAAAGAAAGAGATGGAAGGAGAGATGTAGTGATGCCATATATATAAACTCCACTTCCAGCGTGGAAAGTTTCGTACTTGGGAATAAAGCATTTTAGTAGTAGAAGTTGAGGATTAAAATTTCCACATAGGACATCCTTTCTATGCACATTTAAAGGAAATTTAGCAATAGAGGGAGCTTCCTCCCCAACCAATGAAACAAGTTTAGTTAAATTCAATTTGTCATTCATCCAACAATTAGAGACAAGTAAGTTTTTGTCAGATAGTGAGTGAGAAAAGTTTGTGAAATTTGATGTTCCTCACTGATCATGCCAGAAAGAGATATTTCCATCACCCACATCACAAATAATAAAATGAGAATCCACATTTCTTGCTTATATAATAAACTTTCAGAGTTTAGAGTCACAATCCATCCATGTACCAGTTAAGGGGTGTATAAAAGTGCAATAGTTGTGATACATAAACTAAGCTCATAAAGGCTCCCCAGATCAAAGTTTAAACTAGAGCTTGCACATGTTTATATCAATAATCTATTGAAAGGTTTTAAAGCCAAGTCCCCCCAGAAAAGATAGGTTTACTAATTTTTTTTTAGTTAGCCAAAATTTTAGTGGACGAAGCACCTCTCCAATAAAATTTGTTAAACAGCACTTTAAGTGTTTTTTGGGTGCTCGTCTTTGTTTTAAAAACATGCATAGCATATAAAGCTAGACTAAAGAGCACACTTTTCAACAAATTAAGTCTACCGCCATTAGATAAAAAAATGTTTCTCCAATCATTGATTCTGGATTTTATTTTTTCCACAACCTCATCTATTTGAATTGGCTTCCTCCTCCCTCAAATAATTTTCACACCAAGATATTTAATAAGAAGTTTTGCAATTTTACATCCAGTGAAAGTGGAAGGCCAAATTTCAACATTCTGATATATATTTTTCCCAAAATATAAAGAACATTTGGCTAATTGGAAAAACAAGCTAGAGGTATTCTTATTAAGTGCTTTTTATCTATAAAACTCTAGTTATCTTTTTAAGTTGTTACTATTTTGTCAAAATATCAAAAATACCAAAAATATTTGAATTTTTATTACTGCAAAATATTTGTTCAGTTCAAGTAATTATCTTTTTAAAAATAGGAAGTTTTCTAAAAGTGCATATTGTATAAATTCCCTGTGGGTTCGACATTCAGGTCTTAATAAAAAAGTCCTATATTACTTGATAACGATACGCATACTTTCGTAGTATCCCAATATATATATAAATTAAAAGTTAAATTTTTATTTTTCTTTAGGATCAAGTTTTTAGTTTTGATGTAAAGTAAGGAAATATAAGTGAAATATAAACAAAATTATTGTTGTACTTTGTATATTAGCAGTATCAAGAGGGATCAAGTTTTTGGCTCCTTTGTCGGGGAATCAAAAGCAAAATTTCTATTTTTAGAAAGTCTTATTTAAACTTTAAGTTATCTTATCTTATTTTGTTTTGTTTTGTTTATTTTATTTTAAGATAGTGTATGTGTAGTTCAGGTTTTGAAGGACTAGTGTCCTACAATTCTGAATTAGAAATAACAATTAGAAAAATTAGAAAAACCAAAAAAATTATAAATTTTGAAAAATTTAAAAAAATTATAGAAATGAAAGACCAAAATAATCAAAATGTTGAAATTCATTAAGAGTTTAGACCGTTAAGAGATTATGCCAACCCTATTATAGATGAACTTCATTGTAGTATTTAAAAACCTATTGTAGTGGCTAACTCATTTAAGCTTAAACCTGATATTATCCAAATGGTATCAAATAATCAGTTTGAGGGATCACCAAATGAAGATCCAAATTTACATCTTATCAATTTTCTAGAATTGTGCACTACTTTTAAATACAATGGTGTATCAGATGATGTCGTAAAACTTAGTTTATTTCCGTTCTCATTGAGGGATAAAGCTAAGATGTGGTTGAATTCAATAGCACTTGGATCTATTAGAACTTGGGGTGATTTAGCACAAAAATTCCTTGCTAAATATTTTCCACAATAAAAAACTGTGAAGCTTAGAAATGATATTACACCTTTTAATCAGTTTGAAGGGGAATTTATTTATGAAGCATGGGAAAGATTTAAAGAACTTTTAGAAATTGTCCATACCATGCTGTACCGGATTGGTTATTAATTCAAACTTTTGATAATGGATTAGTTGGATCTCTTAGATCAATTATTGATGCCACTGCTGGTGGTTCATTGATGACGCTTACGCTTTAATTGAAGAAATGGCTATTAATAATTTTCAATGGTCTTCTAAGAGGGTAAATCCTAAGAAAGTAGCCAATAATCATGAAACTGATGCATTTATCATGTTACCAAATCAAGTTGCTACAATTTCAAGGAAGTTAGGCCAATTTGGAATGAATTTTTCTCAACCAATTTCCATGATTGAAGAGAGTTCATTAGGCCAAATGGTAGATTCTCAAGCATCATTGGAAACTTTGAATGCCATAAATACTAAGAAAAATAATACATATTCTAATTATTATAACCCAGGTTGGAAGAACCATCCCAACTTTAACTGGAATAACCATTCAGGTGGTAATAATCAGCAATTGGGGAACAACTAAGGAAACTCATTGAGTAATTGGAACAACCAGGGGAATATTAATTATAGATCTACTTATCCGCCAGATTTCAACAGTAATACACAGTTTAAGGAGAAGAAGTTGTTTATAGAAGAAGTGGTGTTATAAATTGAAAATCAATTACAAAGTCAAGGAGCTACAATTAGAAATATCGAGAATCAACTTAAGCAAATAGCAAATTCATTAAGTAATAGATCCCAAGGAACACTTCCTAGTAATACTAAATTAAATCTGAAAGACCAAAATAAAGAATAAGTAAAAGCCGTTCAAATTAGAAGCAGAAAAGAGTTGGAAGGTAGGGTTCAAAAAGAAATTGAAGTAGAGAAAGAAGAAATTTAAGAATCAAAAGAGGACGCTCCAAAGGATTCTGAGAGACCTATTTCTCCACTGTAAATTGATTTAGAAAAACCACCACCTTCATTTCCTCAGAGACTTTGTCAGCAGAAGTTGGATAAGCAATTTTCAAAATTTCTTGAAATATTTAGGAAGCTTACAATTAATATTCCATTTGTTGAAGCCTTAGAACAAATGCTGAGCTATGTTAAGTTTATGAAGGATATTCTCAACAGAAAAAGGAAGTTTGAAGATAATAAGACTGTTTCATTTAGTGAGGAGTACAGTACAATAATTTAGCCTTCCTAAAAAGCTTATAGATCCTAGTAGCTTTACAATTCCATGTGCAATAGGAGACAGATTTTATGGGAAAGCTTTATGTGATAGGTGCAAGCATCAACCTTATGTAATTATCAATATTTAAAAGATAGGCATTAGGAGAAATAACCCCTACTACTGTAACTCTGTAGTTAGCAGATCATTCGATAACATACCCTAAAGGAGTTATAGAAGATGTCTTAGTGAAAGTGGATCAATTTTTCTTTCCTGTTGATTTTATTGTGCTAGATATGGAGGAAGATAAAGAGATACCTATCATTTTGGGGAGGCATTTCCTAGCCACAAGAAAAGAAATGATAAATGTGCAAAAACGGAAAATAACAATGTGCGTCAATGATCAAATTGTTACTTTTAACATTTCAAGATCAATAAAATACCCTGCAAAAGGCAAAGATGATGAATGTTTTAGAATGGATAATATAAGATATCTAAGTGAATGTCATTTCAAGACTAGTTATAAAGAAAAATTTGAAGAAAAAGATTTGGAACGCGAGCAAGAAGAGGAATTATATCAATGTGAAGATCTTCTTAAGGAAGATTCAAACTATGTTCGAGAAAGTTTTGAAGTTTTGGACACGATAAACAAAGATAAATCATTTTATTCATCTATTAAAAAATCTCTAGAACTAGAGTTGAAGTTACTTCCTGATCATTTGAAATATGCCTTTTTAGGAGATTCCTCTACTTTACCTGTTATAATTTCCTCAAAATTAACCATGGAAAAAGAAGAAAGGTTGATGAAAATTCTGAAAAAATTTTAAGAAAGCCTTTGGATGGACAATTGCAATATTAAAGGAATCAGTCCTTCAATTTGTATGCATAAAATTCTTATAGAAGAAAACTACAAACCTAAGCCTAATCCGTAAAGGAGATTGAATCCTATTATGAAAGAAGTTGTTAAGAAAGAAATTTTAAAGTGGTTAGATGTTATAATTATCTGCCCTATTTTAGATAGTGCATGGGTTATTCAAAATTATTGCATTCCTAAGAAAGGAGGAGTAACTGTAGTTGTAAATGTACATAATGACTTAATACCTACTAGACAAGTTATAAGGTGGCGAATATGCATTGATTATAGAAAATTAAATCTTATCGCGAGGTAAGATCATTTTCCATTACTCTTTCTAGATCAAATGCTAGATGGACTAGTTGGGCATAAATACTTTTGTTTTTTGGATGGATATATTGGCTATCACCAAATTCAAATATCTTCTGAGGATCAAGAGAAAACAACTTTTACCAATCCTTATGGTACTTTTGCTTTTAGAAGAATGTTTATTGGTTTATGTAACGCCCTTACTACATTTCTAAGATGTATGATGGCAATTTTTTGTAATTTAATTGAAAATGGGATTGAAGTTTTTATGGATGACTTTTCAGTGTTTGGAACTTCATTTGACTCATGTTTAGAGCATTTATCCAAAGTTCTTAAGCGCTGTGAAGAGACAAATTTAGTCCTTAATTGGAAAAAATGCCAATTTATGGTAGCAGGAGGAATTGTATTAGGTCATCAAATGTCAGAAAATGGTATGGAAGTAGATCCTGCTAAAATTCAAGTGATCGTTAATTTGCCTTATCCAACAAATGTATGGGAAATTAGTAGTTTTTTAGGGCATGATGGATTCTACAGACAATATTTAAAGACTTTTCAAAGATTGTTAAGCCTTTATGTCATTTAATGGAGAAAGATGCAATTTTTAATTTTGATGAGGAATGCCTAAAAGCTTTTAAATTATTAAAAAAAATCAATCACTGCACAAATTATAGTTTCACCAAACTGGGAAAAATTTTTTGAATTAATGTGTGATGCTAGTGATTAATAGGAGTTGTTTTAGGACAAAGATATGATAAAATTTTCAAAGTTATTTACTATGCTAGTAAAACTCTCTTAGAAACTCAAAATACAACAACTGAAAAAGAGTTATTAGCAATAGTATATGCTTTTGATAAATTTGGATCATATTTAATTGTAACTCATTGTATAGTGCATACAGATCATTCTGCTATTAAGTATTTAATGAAAAAGAAAGATGTTAAACCTAGACTTATAAGATGGATTCTTCTTTTGCAAGAATTTGATTTTGTAATAGTAGATCGGAAAGGGATTGAAAATCAAATTGCTGGTCATTTGTCCAGGCTTGAATTAGAAAAACCACTCTGTTTTGAAAATAAAATTAATGAACATTTTCCAGATGAAAAATTTTTCACTGTTAATGAGTGGCGTTTTCCGTGGTATGCCGACATTGTGAACTTTATTGTTAGTGATATTATACCCTGTGGAATGACATACCAACAGAAGAGAAAATTTATTTCTGAAGCTAAGACTTATTTTTGGGATAACCCATTTTTATATAAACAAGGAAAGGATCTAAATATTCAAAGATGTGTACCATTAGAAGAAACTTATGAGATTATCTAAAAATGTCATAATTTTAATTTTGGGGGACATTTTTATGTTGATAAAACAGCATACAAAATTTTACTCTGGATTTTATTGGCCTACATTTTTTAGAGATGTTAATGTCTATATTAAAACTTGTGATATATGTCAAAGAGTAGGCAATATTTTTAGGATAAATGAGATGCCCCTCAATTATATGCTAGAAGTTGAAATATTTGACGTTTGGGGATTAGATTTCATGGGACCATTCATACCATCTTTCGGAAATTTATATATTCTGTTAGCAGTGGATTGTGTATCCAAATGGATAGAAGTTGTTTCTTTACCTCGATGTGATGCTCAAAGTGTTGCAAAATTTTTTAAAATGAATATATTTTGTAGATTTGGGATGCCTAGAGTTATCATTAGTGATGGGGGAAGTCATTTCAGAAATGACATAATGGAGAAGTAATTAAAGAAATATCATATAAATCATAGGATTGTCACTGCTTATCATCCTCAGACAAGTGGTTTGATTGAATTATCCAATCAAGAAATTAAAATAATTATGGAAAAATCTGTGAATCCAACGAAAATGGTTTAGTCAGTCAAACTTGACTATGCTTTGTGGGCTTATAGGGCTGCATATAGAACTCCTATAAAAATGTCCCCATATCGGCTAATATTTGGGAAAGCTTGTCACTTACAAGTTGAACTTGAGCATAAAACATATTGGGCCATTAAAGAATTCAATTATAATTTGAAAGATGCTGGTGAGAAAAGATTATTACAATTAAATGAGCTTGAAGAGATAAAGAATGAATCTTATGAGAGTGCCAAGATTTATAAAGAAAAGATGAAGATGTGGCATGATCGAAATGAAAGTGCTAAGATTTACAAAGAAAAGATAAAAATGTGGCATGATTAAAGGATTCTTACTAAAAATTTTCAGCCAGGGCAACAAGTTTTGCTATATAATGCGGAACGATGAAGATGTGACATGATCAGAAGATTCTTACTAAAAATTTTCAACCAAGACAACAAGTTTTGCTATATAATTTAAGGTTAAGATTATTTCCAGACAAACTTAAGTCCAGGTGGATGTCCTTATGGAGTTGTGGATATTAAAGATCCTAAATATGAGAAAATCTTTAAAGTGAAAGGACATAGACTGAAACCTTATTATATAGGGGATCAGCAGAATTCTAATGTTGGAATGATGTTGGGTTAACCAGAGTAAGCATTGGTTACGTTGGGCTGATGATGTAAAACCAAGCGCTTTGTGGGAGGCAACCCATAAGTATCAGTGTGTTTTTGTTTTTATTTATGTTTTATGTGTGATTAAGAAGATTTGGATAGTATTTTTTAGACTATTATGTGTTAGTATTGATTTTAATACTTTATTTACTGATCTAGACATGTTAAAATGAGAAATTGGTGTTAAGTTGACTTGTGCAAAAATGTTCACTGGCGCTTAAGCATGACAGTTTAAAAACATGTGCAAAATTAATATTCTAGAAGGAAAAACTGCCTAGAAGTTTGTAAAAACGTGTCTTGCCACTTTTTAAATGTGTCTAGGAGTTATTGGAAGAATTTAGGCCTATAAATAGAAGGGTTTAGTGAAGGAATTTCACCCCAGATCATTTCTAGCCCTAAAAGTCTAAGAGAGATAGATTTTAAGATGAAGTCTTCATGGGAGAAGGATTTGAAGAAGAAGGAGGATACCATGAGGAAAAAATTCATTAGTTAAAGTGCACAAGAGATGTAGAATGGTTTCTTAGTCGTTAGTATTGAAGGGATATCAGAGAAAATCAACAAAATTGAAAATAACATGTCTGTACTCGAGATTAAGGAATTGGAAATTCATGCACATCTGGATCATATTGGATGGCAATTGAAAATGCAATTTATCCACACTAGTTATATAGACGAGATGTTTCTTAAGCAAAAGTGTATTGAAGAAGATTGCATCAAAGCACGTCACCACCGTCCGTTTTATCAACTTTATATTCCAGTTGCCCCATGAGAGATTAATGAAAGACCTGAATTTGTTCCTTCTAATGAAGAATGGAATTAAGTTCTATGTTTTTTTTTGTGTGATTAAAGTCGTTGTCTTTAAGTGTTTTTATTGTTTAAGACATGTGTTAGTGTTTATTTCACTTATGTGTTTAATTGTGATGTCTGTTAAGTGTTTTGTACTTAGAAAAATTTTCTCATCCGAGACTATTTGGAGTGAGAATTAAGGGTCAATAGTATTTGTACTTGTTTGTGAATTAATTAAGTTTGTTTTTGTGAAAATTTTGTGTTGTTTTAGCCTAAAATTGAAATAGTTATTAAGGAGAATTTTGAGAGAGAGAGAGAGAGAGGAATTATAGGAAGTTGAAAATAGTCAATTAAGTGATATGAGCCATTTAGGGGAGGTTTACATAGGCAAATAGTGCATTTTAATTATATTTGAAGATTTTGAAAATAATGCACTGGCGCTTAAGCTCCACATCTCGCGCTTAAGTATGAGCTAACCCGAGAGGCATGCATCTAAGCACCACTTACCCGCGCTTAAGTGCCGGTTCAGAAAAACCGGTTCGCGACCGGTTAAAAGTGAAATTTTGGTTAAAAAACACCATTTTTAATGCCTCTGTCATCTTCTACCTCTCAAAATCGTGATTTTTAAGAGCTAGGGCACACCATTAAGTGGAGATTTCTTGGTGTAATCAAGAAAAATTTGCTATATTCGGATTCCTTGAGGTAAGAGCTTTACTTCTATGCAAAAAGTTTGGATTTTCACCATGTATTTTGAGCACATTTGGAGAAATTTGAAAATTCACTATTCATGGTGAAAAATGAGAAAAATAATCTATGAAAATTTCTTAGGAAGTTTAGTTTGTGCTTTTGGAAGTTTAGTTTAGTGATTTAGACTTGATTTTTAAAGTTATTTTTGGAATTTATAAAATTTGTAGAATGACACCAAGAATGAAGAGGAATAGAGGAAAAAGCCCATTTGATTGGAGCAAATTTGTTAGTTCGAAGGCTCAAGATTGATACAACGATGTTATTCTAGAGCGATGTTTTAGAAATTTGGGTGGAGAAGTGGAAGATTTAATTGTTCATCGATAGTGGGAATAGTGCTGTTGTTTCTTTGCCGTCGCAGTGATTTCTATTGTGAGGGAGTTCTGTGCAAATCTCCCTGAAGCCGAGACAATCTAGTTATGATTCAAGGAAAGTTGGTACCTTTTCGCCATAGGTAATCAACTTATTTTACCATTCACCACCGGATACTTTATGCTTTTTGGAAGCGGAGTTAGATGAGATTATTTTATACTTGACTATTGGGAGAGGACTTTGGAAGATTACCAATGAGAGGAGAGTAAATTTCCCAAATTCAAAGTTATGTACACCTTTAAAGGCCTGGCACTATTTCATTTCTACTCGTCTAATTCTGACCAATCATCTCAGTAAAGTGACCAGAGAAAGAGCGACGTTAAACTATATCAAGACTTTGCTTTAGGAAAGGAGAAGTGGAATTCAAAATCATTAAAGGCCTATCTAACTATAGTAATCCTTGCCTGAAAAAGAAAATAAAAAAAGAAAGAAAAAAAAAAGAAAAGATAAAAAAGAAAGAAAAGAAAATGAAAAAGAAAAGGAAAAAGAGAAAAAAATTAGGAAGAAGAAGCTTGAGGATTAGTGCCTGATAAAAAACTGGTTCTACATTTGATCTTTTAAAGTATAAGACTTGAGAAACTCTTAAGCTTATAGATATAATATAGTAAGTAAAATTACTTTTTAATGAAATTTTTAAGTGGAGATAATAAAAGAACTAAATTCTAAATTTTGGAAAATCTACAATACATTTCTGAATTAGATGGAAACTCAAATGTTTAATCTTTCTTAACTTTAAGAATTTCTAAACCTTAAGTTGGTTTCATTTACTGACTATTTTTTTCTAAATTAGACTGCTATATTTCTAAATCTAAATTTTAGTAACTCTTAAAGAAACTCATATACATATCATACATATTTAGTTTTTAAAGATTGAAGTGTCACTTGAGGTAGTAACATTTTAAGTTTGTGGGATTTTGATACACCTGAATATATAGTATTTTTAGCACATTCTTATACTTATTTTTTAGATATTGTGCTTTAATAGAAGGTATTTTTGTGTTTTTCTTGCAAATACAGGTAAAAAGGGTGAAAAATGCTTAAAGGAGTGAAAAAGGATCAAATTTAGAGCAAAAAGGTGAAAAATGTGCAAATGAGTTTAGGCGCCTAAGCTCCAGATCCAGTGCTGAACCGTCGATAAAACAGAGAAGGTTGTGCCTAAGCGCCAGGGGTCCCATGCTTTAGTGCTTGTGGCTGTTATTGGACGAGTAAATTTGGTTTCTGTAAATTTTGAAGAGGTTTTTGAGGCACCCATTGACTTAATAGGTGGTTATAACCACCATGGACGAAAATTATCACAAAAGCATGCATCTCTTGGGGAAATACATCAAATCTAGACATATTTTGAAGAGTTTCCAAGGCTCCTCTTGGAAAACTATAAGAGAAAGAAGAGAGGACCTTGAAAAGGGTCCTGAAAGTATTGGAAAGTTTTAAAAGTTCTCATTTGGGGAGTTAGTTCGGAGAGATTTTCAGGCACCACTTTTACTTTTATTTTATCCTTTTTGTTATTTCATTTTAAGTGATTGTAAAGAGAAGAGATTCAAAGGAACTTCAAGAGTTTTGTGGAAAACTTTAGATAAGTTATTATCTTTTTGTTTTGAGACTATTTTTGGTTTTAATTGAGACTTGTTGTTGGTTTGACAATTATTTCTACTTTTAAACTAAAGTGATTTTATTTTCTCCATGGATTCTAAGTAGTTTTCTTTTTCTTTCTTCCAAAAGTGATAAGTTATTAAGTTTTGGATGGAAATTGTGGAGAGTATTGATCTTTAATGTTGGAAGAAAGTTGTGACTATTTAAATCCATGCACTTCATTTACTTCTTGATTTGGCCAATCCAGATGTTAAAATTTGTGAGAACAAGTAAGAACCGGGCTGGTATTGTCTCAGTCAACAATTGGAAAAAATTATATGAGGTTGTATGAATGAGAATGTAGTTCATATGATTGAGTGCAAATAAATAAGGAAATATTCATTTAAGGGTGTAGAGTTAGAGGAGTTTAAAATGACAGGTTAAAGCCCTAAACTTGGTTTATTGTTTTACGTTCTGATATAAGATATTAGCCCCCAGGTGGAGGGAATCGAGGGAAGTCTAGAGTGAGAGCTAGTATCTTCCTTGCCTAGCCGGTCTTTAGAACTATTCAAACTTTAAATTAGCCAATGTTCTTTATAGTAACTCTACTAAGGGTAAAGAATATTATTGCTCATATTTTGCATAACACAATTTGCATACTTCCAAAATAGACTTTCTATACTTATTACTGATTCATGATAAGAAGAAAGATATTTTTCTTATTAAGTGATTTTCACCTACAAAACTCTTGTTATCTTCTTAAGTTGTTGCTATTTTGTCAAAATATAAAAAATACCAAAAATATTTGAATTTTATTACTGCAAAATATATTCAGTTTAAGTAATTGTCTTTTTAAAAATAGAAAGTTTTCTAAAAGTGCATATTGTATAAATTTCATGTGGGTTCGATGTTCAGGTCTTAATCAAAAAGTCCTATATTACTTGATAACAATACGTATACTTGCGTAGTATCCCAATATAAATATAAATTAAAAGTTAAATTCTTATTTTTCTTTAGGATCAAGTTTTTGGTTTTGCTGTAAAGTAAGGAAATATAAGTGAAATATAATATGAATTGTTGTTGTACTTTGCATATTAGCAGTATCAAGAGGGATCAGTGGCTAATCATAATTTTAGATTTATGAGAATATTGGATGTGAGGGTGTTGTATATGCAATTTGTTAACTAGTAAGGAAAGATAATCAAAATCATATATAAAATGATAGGAGAAAGAGGATATCCCTATTTAATGCCTCTATACGCAGAAAAAAACCATGAGCTTCTCCATTAACAAGCACATTGTAATGGTTATTTTCAAACCATCGTTTGATAAGCAAGCAGAACTCCCAATGAAAACCTTTAGCCTGCAAAATATTTAGAATAATATCCTAGCTAATGGTATCAAAAGCCTTGTTGATATCATGTTTAAAAACCATATAACCCCCTATACACTTTTTTATCCAAATATTTAATCATTTCCTGTGCCACAAAGATGTTATCAGTAATCTCTCTGTCTTTAATGAAAACAGATTTTTGTGGATAGATAATTTTAGAGAGATGTGGTTGTAGGCTATTCACAATCAGCTTACTCAATACTTTAGATATAACTGAGAAATAGGACAAAAATTGTCCCAAGTAAGCTTTTCATTACCTTTGGGGATGAGAACAATCAGGGCATAGCTAAAGTACTTACCTGGGTCATCCCTAAGAAAGAAACTTTGAATGGCAAGGATGACCTCTTTCTTGATGATGTCCCAATAAAGCACATAAAATGATGACGAGAAACCATTTGAGTCAGGGGCCTTTTTAGGACAGATGAATTTAAAAGTAGAGAGAATTTCAATTTCATCAAGAGCTTGAGTTAAGGAGAGATTATTGATGTAACTGGTTTCATCAACAAATACTTTTAAATCAACAGGGGAAACCTATAAAGTAGATTGATAAAGTTGAGTAAAATAAAGCACCACCCTTTCCCCAATATCCTCCATGTTAGTTAAAGTGTGACCATTAGCATTTTTAATCTTCATAATATTGTTAAGGTTCCTTCTATTCTTTAAAGTAGCATAAAAATAATTTGCATTTCTATCACCAGCAATTAAAGATATATCATTTGCTTTATGTTGGAGGAGGCTTTCTTCTAGAGTAATTGCATCTAATAAAGATAGATGAGCTTGGGCCACAGCTTCCACAAAAACAAGTGTATTAATATCATGAGCCTCCAACTGATCGATCCTATGTTGAGCCTCCTGTAATTTACTATGCACATTACCAAAAAACCTAATGATTCCATTTTCTAAGATGAACAGCTAGTTTTTTTATGCATTTACCATAGGATAAACAAGGTTGTCCCAGCACCATCAAAATTCTAAGCCTGCTGAACAATACTCATGAAAGTAAACCTTAAGAAATTTAAATCTATAAATAGTAGGTTTGACATTAAAAGCTAAGGTGAGTAAAATGGGGTTATGATCAGAAGATGCATAGCTCAAGTGTTGGACCTGAATGATTGGATAATAGTTTAAGAAAAAAGAGTTCCCCAAAAAATGATCAATCCTTTGGAAAAGCAAACATCTTCTCCAAGGAAAAGGTGACCCTAAATAGCCTAGCTCAAAAAGACCAGCCTCTGCAATTGAGTTACAGAAATGATTTATGAGGGTATTGTCACATCTACCACCCCCTTTTTTCAGTAGGCTTCATAACCATGTGCAAATCACCATCTGCAAACCAATTATCCTTAATAGTATCGTCCATAAGCTCTAATTTATATCACAACAAATATTTATCTTTCAAAAGTGAGCTAGTCTAAACAAAAGTGCCCCACCATGAAAATCTTTTATTTTATAATGAGTTAAAACAAAATTCTCCTCATCATCCTAAATAGATAATGTAACAGTGTGCTTCAAAAAAAATATAAATTCTATTATTCTTGTTGCAAATAGACTGATAGCTTTTTAATTTCTACATTATCTTATTTTTATTAACATGCACAAGAGGCTCAGAAAAAATGTAAATTTTATGGACACTACAAAGATGCTTCAGTCTATTAAAGGAGGAAGGATTAGAAACTCCCTTAATATTCTAAATCATGATATTAAACATGATGTCTATAGCCAGCCCTTTTAGAGGATCTAGAAGGGTTGTCTAATTATTCTCCATAAGAATAATAAAGACCTTCTTGTATAATGTTGCTTGCATTAAGCTGAGAGAGTTCATTATTTCTTTTAGCTTTCTTTCTAGCGTGTCTTCGTACTTGTCATTCATTTTCCAATGCATTAGAAGCAACTAGTAGAGGGGCATTTGTGACATTTTTTGAGGTGGAGGGAAGAGATCTTCTTTCATCAGGCTGCATATGGGTCTCTAAAGTAATATCAATTTTTGGAGAGGTGTTGTTCTTAGTAGGAGAAAAAGAACTTTGAACAGGCATAATGGTATGGTCGGTGACATGATTATTGAAAATAGTATTGTCAAAATTCTCTTAAGGAAATGTTTGTTGAACTTGTTCATCATTAAATGTAGTGGGAACATAATGTGATTTAACAAAAATAGAATATTTCAAAGAAGGATTAGAATCCTTATCAGCATCAAAAGTAGTATGTGTGCCCTGGTGAGTAGTTGAATCTTGGGTTTCAAGATTATCAGTGTCATTTTTGGGTTGGAGGAGTTGCCCGTAAGAAGTTGTCGGTCACCGGAATCAAAATCCCATCGCCCGCTTCGAAATGACGTTTTAATTTACATATATATTTAGTTTTAGAAAAATATGAAATCAAACTAACCCCATGTTTTTTGTAGTTTAAATGAAAGAGCGATATACCTCAAATCCTGTATCTATCCCAAAGGATAAACATAAGACTTGAGGATGAGGCTTGATCAAATAAATTGAGGAATATATGACATATGTTTGGTCTATGAAACCTTTGTATTTTTCAAAAAGTTTTCCTATTTAATATAAAGAATTAAATAAGGTTTATATTAAGCTGGGTTCGGACATGCTTCCTATAAGGGCAAACCCCTATAGTTAATTACGAGTTTATATTAAGCTGGGTTTGGACATGCTTCCTATAAGGGCAAGCCCCTATAGTTAATTACAGGTATATTAAGCTAGGTTCAGACATGCTTCCTATAAGGGCAAGCCCCTATAGTTAATTACATCTTATTAAATATGGTTTATATTAAGCTGGGTTCGGACATGCTTCCTATAAGGGCGAGCCCCTATAGTTAATTACATCTTAAATGACAAAATTCACATAAGAAGACTCTCGATAAAAATTCGAAAATATTATCTTCAGGAGTTTCAAAGGGTAGAATTTTTCAATGAGATCGAACGTAGAGGTGTGAAAGGGGATTAGTTCAAATTTGGAACATTTTGTTGTAGAGTATAAAGGAGGAAGAACTAGGGGATGTCATGGATCCAGAGGACAACCTCGGTGACTTCCCAAGCTATCCAAATGTTTGTCTTTAGTTTTGAGGATAAATATTTATGTGTTTCATCCTGTTAATTTTATTAATTAGGGCTTACAATCATGTGAAGCGTTCACACAAATAGCCTAGAGATGTGAGGGTTTAGGTCATGATGAACGACAACCTCGGAATCCTAAGACGAGTTAAGGCTTATATTGTATAGCAAGGCTGTACAAAGTCCTAAAGATAAAATGAGGATTTACGTTGCATAAGCAAAAAAACTCGAAGTCCTATGGCTTTGTTGTTTATATCTAAAGAACGAAGATTGGTTTAGCTGGGGAAGACATGTTTTGTTGTTGAAGATGGCCATGCTGCCCACCATGCTAGCTCCAAGCTCCTTGTCGCGACGAGTTTGAGTTTTTAAGTGTGTCCAGTTATGATGTCAAATTAGGTTTCCCTATGTTTGTAGTTCTTTAAATTTTATGTGGGCATGTTAAAGTTGATTAGAGCGACACCGGTTAGGATCCTACGGTTCCCTCGTTCCACACCATTATTTTTTATTGGATTCACTTAGTCCAAATGAACTTACTAAACCCAACTTAATGAGTTCCATCATTTCATTTAGACCATGGGAAGCCTCGTTAGCAATCGTAGGTTACCTCCTCCAAGGAATTCTTGATCATCCGATAGAGACATCTTAATTTAGTTGCAATTATAGTTTTGTGTGACGTTTGTGATTAAATTTTGAGTTACTTTATATTTTGAATGTTGTGGCGGTGAATTTTATCTTGGTTGATTTTAGTTTTAGTTTTGGCTTTGGTTTTGATTTTGTGGCTATCCTGATAGTTTTAGTTTTCATGTAGAGTGACATCGTTGTTTAGCTTGCAAATTTGCAGGTATAAAAGTATAATATGAAAGTACAAGAAAGACAACGGTGAAAACTATAAAAGCATACCTGGCGAGTCTTCTCGTTCCATCACCTTAAACTCAAAAGGCATGTTAAGGCAGTTTATATGAAACAGGGAAGTAAAATTTTGATGACCTCTCTAACCCTTGGTCATATCTTGATGGGTCCTTAAGATTTTAGTTAAGGATGATGTTCCTAAGAAAAATATATTAAGTTTAATATATCTCCGAGGTATCCAACAGATCTAGAGAAAGAAGCAAGTCTGTGCTAGTCTCTCGCTGCTTGGTGGAAAATCTCGAGTTCTTTTAAACTTGTTATGTTGCTTAATAATTCATCTTATAAAATACCCTAATGCTCAATGAATATTGATGTCTCAATTATCCCTAAGAGTAAGGTAATTATCATCTGTAATTTAATTTTGAAAATAATGTGGGTGAAGACACTTAAAAAGGCAAGTTAGTGTTATTGGAACACTTAACCAAGTTTTGGTCCTAATTGGGCTTGTAATGTTTAAAATACTTCTTAGTTTTAATTGATATTTACTTTTCTAATCCTCATTTAAATGAAACTTGATTTAGCCTAAGTCACTAGTAAACTCTTAAGATTTTGGTGAGTGTCTTAGTCATTGCAAATGAAATTGACTTATACGTGATGGTGATAACTTAGGTGAGTGTCTTAATTAGGTTTGAAAAGATTAAGCTTTAGGTGGTCATAATTCATGATTTTTAGGTGAGTGTCTTAATTAATTTTGAAAAGATTAAGCTTTAGGTGGTCATAATTCATGATTTCAGGTGAGTGTCTTAATTAGTTTTGAAAAGATTAAGCTTTAGGTGGTCATAATTCAAGATTTGAATATTATTTAAATGAAACTTGATTTAGCCTAAGTCACTACTAAGCCCTTAAGACCTAGGTGAGTGAAATCCTTGTTTAAATGAAACTTGATTTAGCCTAAGTCACTACTAAGCCCTTAAGACCTAGGTGAGTGTCTCAGCTTTGAAAAGGTAAAGTTTTAGGTGATCATAAATCATGATTTGAATTTTATTTAAAAATCAAAATAATGGTATTAAATTGATTAATTATTGACCTCGAAAGTCATACCCCTAACTCGTGGGTTTACTTTATTTTAATAAACTTCTAAATTTTAATAATTTAGAAATTTATTAACTCATCTTTTCAATTAAGAAAGTGAGGTTAGTTACTACCAATTAACCCCTTGGGTTTCAAACATCCAAATTAAGATCAGAGGTTACCCATTTTCTTCTTTAAATTAAGCCTAAATGTTAATTAAGGCTAAATTTCCAAAATTACATATTGCATCTAAGGCTCTAACACTTCATAATTTATCAAATTTAATCTAAATGACTTTGAAATTTTTATCTTACCTCATTCATGGGTCAATTAAGACATCAGAGGAGAAAATGTGATTTTTGAAAATTTAATTTAATTTATATAATTATTTATATGCAAAAATAGGATTTTTCAAAGAAAATTCTTAAATTGACCAAGGTAAATCCTAATCCCTTGAAATTTTAACTGAAGGTAGACCTAGACCAGAGAAGCCTTTGGACCAAATTTCATAATTATTTTAATTTTATTTGAATTTTAAGAATTATTTTAATTTATGGGGTATTTATTAAATATAAAATATTTTTAATGGGGAAAATTAAATTTTGTATTTTTAAAAAGTCTTCCTAAGGTCAGAGAACTTAGAGGAGAAGATTCTATATTTTTCTAAATTTTATTTGATTTATTGGTATTATTTTTAATGAAAAGCTAATTTTTAGCCCTTAAAAATCATTTTTTGAAGCTTTGAAATTCAATATCATTATTTAGAAAATTAGGAAAAATATTCTAATTGTTTCTAAGTGCTTACAAAGCAATTTAGAACATTCTCATGAATTTTATTATTTTGTGATTTTTATGGATTTTTAATTATTTTAAATATTCAAAATGGGCCCATAAATCAAGTTTTTATTTCAAACATCATTTTATTTTTAGAAAATACCCCTGATCATAGAGAACTCAAAAAAATGAGTTTTTATAAATGTTTGAGTTATATTTTTTATTTTTAAAAATCATTTAAGTGCCAAAATGTTATTTATCTTTAAAAATCAATTTAGGCCATCAAATGGACTCAAAATGCTTTGAAATTTTTATGGGTTCTAGATCTTAAATAACAGTGGAGATGAAAAATCAAGTAATTTTGTTGTTTGTATTTTCCAAAATTAATTATCTTAGTTATTTAGGGTTTGTGAATATTAGGTGTATTTTGAATGACTTGGCTCATGAGATATTTTTTCAAAGGCTTTTTGGTCATCATAAACCTTCCAAAATTTTCTTGGATTTTTCTAAGCAACATGCTAATTTCCATGATTAATTTNGAAAAGCTACAAAACTTAAAATATTAAATAGCACTTAATACATATAAAAATTTACAGAGAAAGAGTTAACTACAAATACATCCAATAAAGTACTAAAAACTAATAACAGTATTAAAAAAAGTCTCACAAATCCATGGTTCATAACACAACATACAACTAAATAAAGTAGCATAGCCCACAAACAAGCACTCTCAACAAAAAAGTACAATTAAATATAAACAAAAAAATCTAGCTAAAGCATCACCAATCATCGTCTTCTTCTTCTTTGACATCCAAATTCTATTGCTAGTATGGAGTAACAACAGGGTGAGTAGGAAATTGAACTGAGTGATCACCCTTCATGAATTTGACAATTGCATCATCATAAGCAGCATCATATTTTAACTTCTATCTTATCAAATCATCAAATTGAGCTTTTTTTCCCTCCATATTTTCCATTATATGATCCATTCTCAAAATATCTCCATGTTGGATCATCATTTGTTCCATAAGTTCTTGGATAGTAGGGGTACTAGTACCTAAAGTAGAAAGAATATACCTAGTCCTACTTTCAAATCTCCATCCAACGTGAGATTCATAACTCTTTATATTGGCAAACTAAGTAGGTTTTAAGGGTTCAATCCTCTCCTCATCTGGTCTATATTCAATTCCTGCTGTTCACATAGTGTGAAGATTAAGGCAGGGTGTGTTAAACCTCCAGAAGTCTCTTCAAAAGCAATAGATCTAGTATTCCTGTAAATAATAGAGCCCACATCTATCCTTTTCATTTGCTAGATGTAGAAGTTCAAGATGGCTCTATCCCTTGTAACCTCACTATGATGATTTGTTGGAATCATTCTTCCAGAAATAAAATAATGTGAGGCCTTAGATTCTACATTTAACATAGAAAGAGGAAAGTTTACCTTAACTCCATTTTTCACCTTTCAGGTTCCTCTTCCATCAGTAATAAAATAAATTACCTCATCCAAGGCCTCATTTGTAGTAGAAAAAGATTTGTATTGTCAGCTATACCCATCTTCCAACTGATAAAATTCATTAATCTTCCTTAGAGTAAACTCCACCATTTTCCCTTTAACAAAAACATAGTCTTCAGAAGTCTCCTTAAAATTGGAGTAGAACTCCATCACTACACAAATAGTTGCCTCAACAGTAAAGTAACAGAAATTCTCCCACTGCCGAGCATTGATTAATCTCTCAACTTCTCTTCCTAGATTTTTAAATCTTTGATTCAGAATCACTTTTTTAGTTGAACATAGACTATTGAAGCAAATGTTGGCCTTGTAATTGACAAACTTTTGATCATCAAAATCTACCTTTCTCTTACCTTTGCACATTCTAGGTGTCATGGTAAATCTACAAAAAACTGATAAAATCCATATAAATTCCGAAAAATTCCAAAATTCATAACCTGAAACATTATAAACTTAAATCTAAAAGTTCTTCACCAAAGGATTTTCTCAAAATATTCCAAAACAATCTCAAAATTTCAAATCTCGGCAATGTAAGATAAATCCTTGGTGAAGATAAAAAATTTTGAGTTCAAAGTGTAGCTCTTACCTAGAGAAGACAAAACCCAAACTTTGTTTGCCTTAAAATCGGCTCAAATCCGAGCAATAGCAAGCACTAGGTGTAAAAATTGGAGGTTGAAGGTCACTCAAGGGGTAAAAATGGTGTTTCACTATGCAAATCATGAATTTTAATGGTGTTTGGGTCGGTTCAGGTTGAGGGCGCTGTCGGCGCCCATGCCGTTGTCTCGGCACCAGTGGCCAAAAAAATTTTATTTTGATTTTTTCAATTTTCAATTTTCTCCAAATTTTATTTAGTCTTTTTGAACATTAATTTTCATCTAGAAATAATTCACAAACTAACATTTTCACAAAAAAAAAACCAAACTAACTTTTATATATGAAAATACACTTTTTACAAATACATTTTTGTAATCACAATTTCACATCCTCAAAGCAAACTAAATTATAATTCAGCGTCAAAATCAAACCCCAACACTAGAACGCTGATACAAAACTATACACAGAATCAAAGTTCTAATGCAAAGTAAAGTAAATCAAATCCATACAATTATATAAAAACATAAGTATTTTAAAAAAGTAGAGTGTCTAACTTCTTCAATTAATCTGTCTCTGCTTCAGTACTTTCTCCTCCATTAATATCTCCCATAGACTGGTAATGGACATACAAATTGTAGAAGGGTCGGTACAAGAATTGGTCAATCAAATTTTCTTCAATCCATCCATTTTTCTTGAACATCTACACCAATCCTACTTCAATTGTCCCAGTATGATCAAAGTTCTCCTTCATTTCTCCAATCTAGGTGTTCAAAAGGTATTTAAGATTTCCAATTGCACTCATAATACTTTGTAGTTCTCTTTCTATTCTCTTCATTCTCTTTTCCAAAGTTATTGAACTTCCAACCGTTGGTGGCATTAATGGTGTTGAAGCATGCGATAAATGGTCCAAATACAATCTAATGCTTCATTTCTATTCCCTATATAATTTCCATCAATAGGAATCATAAGCTCCCAAGGTAGTAAAACTTTTTCCCAACTTTCATATGGAACTTGAGATTGACTGTAAAAAAGGAAAATTGTAGAAGGATGCCCAAGTCCATATATTGGCCCATTCAAAATAATACCCATAACAGATTTAAAAATAATTGATCCTACATTTATGGGTTTTTCGATTTGAATGCAATAGTTTATAATGACACTTTCTCTTGCAACTCTACAAATCTTCATGGTAGGGAGTAATTTTGAAGATATGAAAAAATGCCATATTTTGAAATTGGATTAAGCAGCGAAGCAGAGAAACTAATGTATCCCCCATCTCTGATTTACCAATTATCTTATTCATCAGTTAGAAAATTATATACTTCTTCCATCATATCTTTCATTGAGCTAAAATTTGTATAATGACATATTGGAATGTTTTCTATCATATAAAAATCATTAATCCGAGCCAGAGTAAATGGTACAGCCTTACCTTGAATGAAGATAACTGCTTAGGTAATTTCATGTAAGTTAGCATAAAACCCCTTTACTACAGGTACTACTATTGTAGTGGTAGTGTAGCACAGAACTTCCCAAAGCCTCTATATAATGATTTTCTTGATTTGTGAACTTGGATTACTCACTCCATGATTGATAAAGCCTATCTCCTTAATAAGTCTCTTCTTCAAGATGATTTTATCGTATAATCTCTGCGCGTCAAAACTGATAAACTTTATTTTGTTGAAAACTCCATACCTTGAAGTATTTATGGAATTGAAATCCATGGAATTCAAAATTAAGAAGTTTCTGGATGTCCAAGTTAGTTTTTAGGACTTTAAAAACACCTCTCGGCGGTTATTGTAGAGCAAAATTCAGCCAAAGTTCACCAAAACTGTTCAGCACGTGGAAAATGTTCGGGACATCATCGGCTCTCCTAATGGCGCTAACAGTACCATGGTCCTTTAGGTGGCCACTGTTAGCGCAAGAGATCATATTCATGTCTAAATTTTTTTTTTTTCATTTTGATTCCAAATTTTCCTCCAATACCATTATTTGTCTTAATTTATGATATATAAAATTGTGTAGGACTTAAAAATGCTATTATTTTCTAACACATAAGCACACTTATTAAACAAAATAGTAATATATAAATATATAGAATTATATATAGGTTGCCTCCCACAAAACTCTTGGTTTAATGTCGTCAGCCGGACATACCATTTAATTAGTTGGGTTGACTTAACATTAAAACTTCTTTAAATTGTGATATGTTTCCTTCATAATAATGTTTCAATTGATGCCCATTAACTTTAAATATCCTTCCAGTTTTAGGATCCTTAATAACAACAGTTTCATAATGATAGACTTTAATCACTTTAAATGGTCCTAACCATCTGGATGTCAACTTTCTTGGAAATAATCCTTTCAACAATAACTCTAATTGGGGGGTAGTAGAAGTGCCTACCCTAGGGAGCTCAGAATGAAGGCCAACCTTGGCTAGCCAATTGGCAGGCCTATTACCTTCTCTCAATATATGGGAGTATGAGGATCTGATACCCTCTCCCAAGGAGTGAATCTTTCCAATCCACTGCAACAGGTACCAAGGAGTAGGTAACTTGCCTTCAATAATATCAATAAGGACCCTGGAGTCAGATTCTATGATAAGTGAGGTGAAGCCACACTTTTGGGCCATATACATAGCCCAATAAATAACGACTGTTTCAGCCTCTAGAGGATCCTTTGCATCAACAGGAGAATGAAAGTAGAGTAAACACTTACCATTATTATTTCTGAACACCCCTCCAATACTAGCATAAGGATTAGAAAAGCTACCATCTGTGTTAACTTTAATTCCCCCCTTTGGTGGAGGAACCCAATGGATGAGTGCATACTTGATTTTTCTGGGAAGACTATGACATGTACTGTGAAGGATATCAAGAAGCTTCCCATGACAATATAATTTCTGCAGGTAGCTGATGCAGTTTTTAGCAAAGATAGCAGCTACCACCCAGGTGTCTTCATATTTAATCTTGTTCCTAGCCATCCATATAAACCAAGCAGTGATGCAAGGGATTGGGGGTAATTCTTGGTCCTGCCAATCCTTCCAGCTGAGGGGGAAATCATTCCAGGACAATTGAATAGTTTCTAACTTCACTTTGGGAATTAAACAGTTCCAAACCTATTTAACTGTGGAACATTGGAAAAATAAGTGCTTAATGGTTTCCTCATGGGATTTACATAACCCACATCTAGAAGGACCTCTCAAACCTTTTAACTTCAGTATATCATCTGTGGGCAGAGAGCCATGGAGTAATCTCCAAGAGCAAAATGACTTGGAAGCGGATAGGAATTTATTCCACACACATTTACTCCACTGACTCTATGCTGAGGAAAACAGAAGTTAGCAATGGCTGCAGACAAAGACTGGGACACCTTTTTTTCACAAGTAGTATATCTTTACTTTCTCTATCAATGCTGCTTTTCATAAACTTCTGTAAAGTTTTGTTATCCAGTATATTCTGTAAAGCTTGCTGATTCCAATCACCATTGAACAATAACTCAGCCACCTGAGTTGCGGGATTAAATTGAGGATTAAGTGTTGATTAAACCCTCACCAGTCAAGTTATCCAGCCAAATATTAAGCTTACCCTCTCCAATTTTCCAGATGAATAGGTTTTTGGCCTGAGATCTTACTTTTAGCATATTGGTCCAGGCCCTAGAATTTCCAAGTCTTTTAGTAACAAGGGAGGGGTGCATCTCTCTACAGTATTTGCCCTTCAAAAATTTAGCCCAAAGAGAACTCTGAGCTCTGAACATCAACCAAAGCTTACAAAAATTGATTTGAGAGATTTGTATGAGACTTTTGAAACCCAGCCCTTCAGCACTAGTGCTTCCACACAGCTTTTGCCAACTGGTCCAATGCATTTGCTTCCTCTGACCTGCCCATAGAAATCTATTAAACATTCTTTCCAGAGTAAACTGTGTTGACTTTTCATTACAGAAACTTGGGAGATATAGGATGGAAGAGCTGTTAAGACACTTTTTAGAAGAGTAACTATACCCTCATTGGAAAGGAATGAATTTGCCCAGCAGTTTAGTTTATCCTGAATTTTGGTGATACAGTCATCAAATTGAACTTGTCTTCTTTTCCCCTTCACAAGCAAAGTACCTAGGTTTTTTAAAGGCAGAGAGCTGGTTCTGAAGCCACTAAGGACAGTAGTCCAATGCTTAATTTTAGGTTTAACGTTTTTGCTAAACACCAAAAGGCATTTCTTAGTATGGAATTGCATACCAGAACATTGCTGAAACTTCTCCAGGCATTGAAGAACCAATTTAACAACTGGTTTGGTTGCTTTGGAAAAAATAATAACATCATTAGCAAATGCTAAATGATTCACAGCAATGTTAGATTTATGACTGTAGAGTGTATGAGGGGATGAAACCATGAGCTGATTCAACAGTTTAGAGAAGTAATCAAAAGCAATGATGAAGATAGTTGGAGACAGTGGGTCACCTTGCTTGATTCCTCTAGATGAGTGTGAAGAAACCATGAGATTTACCATTAATAAACACTAATTGAGAGTTGTTTCTTAGCCATCTCTGTATCAGCAAGATAAATTGTTCATTAAATCCCTTAGCACACAACACTTCCTCAATGAACTCCCAGTTGATGGTGTCATGTGCCTTCCTAATATCCAATTTCATTATTAGGTTCCCCCCTCTGCACTGCTTGTCCAGATCCAACACCAATTCTTGGGCTAGCAGAACATTCTCTACAATGCTTCTCCCTTTAATGAAAGCTGACTAGTTCTCACAAATAAGCTTGGGAAGGAGGGGTTGGAGTCTGTTTGAGATCACTTTATTAATCATTTTAGATATCACATTTGTAAGGTTAATGGGCCTGAAAAGATCCCAAGAGATGGCAGAAAAAAGTTTTGGGAATTAGAGTTATGTTAGAGCATTTAAAATAGTTGGGAATATCCAAACCTCTGAAGAAACCTTGGACAACCTTTATAATATCATCTTTAATGATCTTCCATGATTTCTTATAGAAATCAGCGGAAAATCCATCAGGACCAGCAACTTTGGAGCTATCAATGGAAGCTAGAGCAGACCAACTTTCCTCTTCCGCAGGAATAGATGTCAGATCCAGTCCCCTCAAGAAGTTCTCATCCCTGCAAAACAAATCCTGCTGGATGGGAGGCCTATGAGCAGAAGGTTGGTTAAAGAGTGTTTGGTAGTATTTAACAGCACTGGCAGCAATCAGGTCTTCAGAATGGAGCCACTGGCCATCAGTCTCCTTAATCTTATGGATTGTATTGCACTTTCTTCTAAACTTGATACGTGCATGAAAATGTTTTGAGTTTCTATCCCCTTCACAAAATCTAGTCTTAGCAGCCTTTTGGGCAAAGAAATCCTCCTGCATACAAATGACATTCATCAAATTTCCATTTGCTATCAATAAATCCTTCTCCACATCAGGGTTAATCTCTAATTCAGCTTCCAAATTAGCAACTTTCTTTTCAGCCTCCACTACATTTAAGTTGATGTCTCCCACTGTTTTCCAATTCCAGTTAGATAAATGTCTACCTAAATTCTTTTGCAGTTGCCATAACTTAATCAGAGGGTTGGAATGGTGACAGTCCCTCCAAACCAATGAGACCTGATTAAGGAAGTCTTTGTGGGAAGACCACATGTTAAGGTATCTAAAACTTGGCTTGTGCTTAACATTAGATGCGGAAATTTTCATAAACAGTGTTCTATGATCCAATCCTGTCATGCTGAGATGCTGCACAGAAGTGTGAATGAACTCACTTAGCCACATAGAATTCACAAAAATTCTATCCAACCTTTCCCACAGTTGACCCCTCCTCCAGGTAAATTTTGGACCAGAAAAATCAAGGTCATACAGACCAACCAAGTTGCTTTGATCATTGAAAAAATTCATCTTGTTAAGGTCAGGGGGGGCACGACCCAACTTTTTTGAAGGTACAGATATACAATTAAAGTCTCCACCAACCATCCAAAAAGAGTTACAAGAGCTACTAATAGCTTTAAGACTCTCCCAAAGCTTCTTTCTAGCACTAGGAGACCACCCAGCATAGTCAAAAGTAGCCAGACCAGTCTGACTCCCAACTTGTTGGTGATCCCACAGTATGCTGCAAGACACCTCCTTCCTATATAACACCTAAATCTTGTTATTCAAATTAGAGACATATAGAAAATCAGGGAATTTATTTATAATTCTCTGGGAATTTTTAGAGACCATAGGCTCCAGAATAGCCATCAACCAAAATTTATACATCCTATTCAAGGCCATCAGTCTGTTAAGGGATTTAGGATGTGTCAATCCCCTAACATTCCAACATAGAAAGTTCATCATCCAATAGATACTGATTTTCCCCTCCTTCTGGCTTTAGCCATATCCTCTAGGGCTTCTTTATGAGATTTTCTATCCCTGAGAATGTAACTTCCCCCCTTATCAGTATTTAAAACTTGGAAACCCTTTTTCTTTTCCTTTGCTTTCTGGACAAGCCATTCATCCTCCAGGGCTGTCTGTAACCCCTTAATTAAGGTTGTGTCAATCTGTTGTTCCCCAGGGCAGCCTCAGCCCTAATTCCTGATTAGTATCCCCCTCAATAGTATTCCAATCAGTTTTTAGTACTTCATTGATTGTCTAGTTGTAACCAGAAAGGTCAGTTTCTGAAATAACATTAGCTTTGGCATTAACATCCTGCTAGTCCAGTTGGTCATCACGCTCAACTTGGGCAGGGATGATGCCCTGATGGCCATCATCCTCACTGCCCTTGGTTAACACTTAATTCAATGGATTAGCATAATCCTCTTTTCTCAAAAGCCCAACATCAACAGAGAAATCATCAGCCTCCTTAGAAGTCCCACCAGCAGTTCTTTTGAGATGGGGATGGCTTTTGTAACATTTGTTATCAGTGTGCCCAAACATGCTGCAATGGAAACAGTAGTATGGCTTCTGTTCAGCAACTATCCTTTGCCAATAGCCATTATGCTCAGTCCCCAACCAAATTTCCTCCACAACAGGAAGGGTGATATCCCTTTCCACTAATATTCTGGCTACTGAAGGTCTAGAAAGGTTGTAAGTAGGGACATCCAGCTTCAAAGGTTTCCCCAGATCTTGACCAATATTAAACAAAACTTTATGATTAAATAAGTGAAGCTTTAACCTAGGAAGTTTGAACCAAATAGGAACTACAGGCAGCTCCTTGCTTGGGTCAAACTCAGTGGACCATTTCAAGATCTTCATAGTAATACCATCAATCTGTAAAATCTGTTTGGAGAAAACTCTAGCATAATCATCTTCTCTTAACAGTTTGATAAGGATGTGCCTGCCATCAATGAGACCCACCCTCCAAGCACCTTTGAGTTTAATGCCATCAAAGAATTTTCTAATAGCCTCCATTTTTGGATGTCCCAGCTGGAACTTACCAATGAGAGAAAATTTGTATACCTCAGTCAGGTTCTGTATCTCTAAATCATTATAAATGATAGCCACCTTCCCATTCTTCCTACCCATAGGTTTTATTAACAGGTCAGCCGCCTCATGGTAGCTCTGGGGGAAAACAAGTTCATCAAAATCCTTAACTGAAGTAGCTCCTTTACCCACCACATCAGCAAAAGTGGCCTTAGCCCATTGGACATTGGTAGATAAATCCATATTGTTTAGCTCATCCATAGTCAAACAAAATCAATAGAATAATAATCGATTCAAATAAAGGTTTCCCGGTAAGCAAAAAATCAGAAAATCAAACCAGGTAATTAACCCAGAAGAAATAGAAGCCACTAGAAGAAGATAAAGGACCAGTAGCAACCACAAAATCAGGAAATCAATGGACACCCAAGCAGAGTAACCGCAAAGCAAGCCGCCACACCAAACTCCATTGTTTATATATATATATATATATAAGTTTCTAAATGAAGGCATGAATGGCCCCATAAAATCTAATCCCCACACAGAAAAAATTTCAACTTCCAATGTGTAATTTAAAGGCATTTTGCTTCTTCCAGAATATTTCCTACTCGCTGACATCGATTGCATTTTTTAATATATTCATTAACATATCTAAAAAGAGTAGACCAACAAAATCCAGCTTACAAAATTTTATAAGCAATTTTATTTGTTCTAAAATTTTGTCTAAATTCTGAATCATGACATCTTTCAATTATTTGTTGAGTTTCTTCATAAGGCACAAATCTTCTAATAATCAGATCTTTACATTGTTTATATAAATATGGGTCATCTCAAAAATAGAATTTTGAATCATATATTAATTTCTCTTTAATTGTTGATTCTTAATATCTGGTAGTAGAATATTACTCACAATATAATTTACTATATCGGCATACCATGGTGTATCTATTTCATAAATACTATATAATTATTCATGAGAAAAGTTTTCTAAAATTTCATTTGTAAAATTAGTTAATATTTCTTTTTCTAGTCAAGACAAATGATCAGCTATTTGATTGTCATTTCTCAGTCTATCAACTACATAAAAATATAACTCTTGCAATAGAAGTATCTATCTAATTAACCTTCATTTAACATCCTTCTTTTACATTAAATATTTAATAGTACAATGATTTGCATGCACTATACATTTAGTTCCAATTAATTTAAATTTATCAAAGACATAGACAATAGCTAATGACTCTCTTTCAGTAGTAGTGTAGTTAATCTGAGCATCATTTAGAGTTTTACTAGCATAATATATTACTTAAAAAACTTTGTTGTGCCTTTTTTCCTAACACAGCTCTAATAACATAATCACTAGCATCGTACATTATTTCAAATAGTTTTTCTCAATCAGGTGGTACTATTATAGGTGTAGTGATTAATTTTTTTTCAATAATTCAAATGCTATTATGCATTCCTTATTAAATTCAAATTTTGTATCTTAATGGGTTAGTTACTTTTGAAAAAAATTATATAACACCTGTAGAAACCAGCATGTTCTAGAAAAACTTCTTACCCCTATAAATATAGTCGGTGGTGGTAATTTTTCAATAACTAGAATTTTTGCAGGATCTACTTCCATGTCATTTTCAGCAATTTTATGCCCAAGTAAAATTTCTCCTGCAACCATAAATTGACATTTTCCTTAATTTAGTACTAGGTTAATTTTTTCACATAATTCTAGAAATTTTTCTAAATTATTTAAGCATAATTTAAATGAAGTCCCGAACACAGAGAAATCATCCATAAATACTTCCATTCCATGCTCAATCAAATTACTAAATATTGACATTATACATCTTTAAAATGTTGAAGGTGCATTGCATAGTCCAAAAGGTATTCTATGAAAAGTAAATGTTCCATAAGGGCTTGTAAATGTTTTCTTATCCTGATACTCAGGAGTAATTAGAATTTAATGATAACCAGTATATCCATCTAAGAAATAGTAATATTTAATTCCAGCAAATCTATCCAGCATTTGAACTAGAAAGGGTAAAGGAAAATGACCTTTCCTAGTGGCCAAGTTTAGTTTTCTATAGCCTATACAAATTCGCCAACCAATAACTTGTCTTATTGAAATTAATTCATTTTTCTCATTTACTTCAATGGTCACTCCTCCTTTATTTGTAACATAGTGAATTGGGCTTATCCATGCACTGCCTGAAATAAGATATATAATTCCAGAATTTAACCATTTTAAAATTTCTTTTTTAATAACTTCCTTCATTATTGGGTTTAATCTCCTTTAAGGATCAGCTTTAGGTTTTTAATTGTTCATCTAAAAAAATTATGTGCATATAAATTGAAGGACTAATTCCTTTAATATCTGCTAAAGTCCATCCAAAAGCCCTTTTATATTTTTTTTAACTTTTTCATTAATTTTTTTCTTGAATTTCAGTTAACTCAGAAGATACAATAATAGGCAATGTAGATGAATCTCCTAAAAATACATATTTTAAATGAGCAGGTAATACTTTCAGTTTAAGTTCAAGTGGTTTAATATTTGAAGGAATAAGATTTTTATTATCATTTTCCAACAAATCTAATGTTTCAAATTTGTCATGAATATAATCTAATATTTCTTCTTTTATTTCATCCTCATTTTCACTAAATTCTTTCTTTAGTTTTTCTTCAAACTCTTTCTTAAATTGCTCATTACTTAGATAAAAAGTAAGTTCCATCCTAAAACATTCATTATCTTTTTATATTGCAGGATATTTCATAGCTTTTGCAATATTAAATTTTACTTCTTGATCATTAACTCTCATTATTAATTCTCCTTTTCATACATCTATCACAGCTCTCCCTGTTGCAAGAAATTGTCTCCCCAAAATAATAGGAATCTCTTTATCTTCCTCCATATCTAATACTATAAAGTCTATATGGAAAATAAATTTATCCACTTTTACTAATATATCTTCTATAACTCCTTTAGGATAAGTGATCGATCGATCAGCTACCTGAAGAGTTACAGTAGTAGGAGAAATCTCACCTAAATCTAAACATTTAAAAATTGATAGAGGCATAATATTGATACTTGCTCTTAATTCACATAAGGCTTTTCCATAAAACTTTTCACTAATTGGACAAGGTATAATAAAACTACTAGAATCTTTTAACTTTTCAGGAAGCTTTTTTTGGATAATAGCGCTCCACTCTTCACAAAGTGCAACAATTTCATGATCTGCAAACTTCGTTTTCTTGTTTAGCACATCTTTCATAAATTTCCTGTAACTTGGCATTTGTTCCTAACCCTCAATGAAAGGAATGTTTCTTTTTAAAGATTTATAAAAATTTTATAAATTTTTTTGTCTTTATTAATCTATTTTAGTCGTTGAAGAAACCGAGGTAATGGCTTTTCTAAAGGAACTTGTGTTTGTTCATTTTTATTATGGTCACTTTCTACCTCTTCCTTCTCCTCATCAACTTCTGCTCCTCCTTAGATTCTTGTTTCAACTTCTTTTCCACTTCGTAATTGAATTGCTTTAATTTGTTACTTTTTTTTATATTTAGGATTAACTTTCACAGTACTCTGAAGATTTCATGAAGGCCCGTTACTAAGTGCAGTAGCAATATGTCCTAATTGATTTTCAATATTTCTAATAGCAGCCCCTTGATTCTATATTTGATTTCCCATATTCAACATTACCACTTACATCGTTAACTTCTTTTCCTTAGCTTGTGGGTTAAGCTTAGAGTTAAATCCTGGAGGATAATTAGAATTTCCTTGATTATTTAAATTTACTGAGGGGTTCATTGAATTATTATAATTATTCCAACTAAAATTAGGGTGATTTTTACATCCAGGATTGTAATAGATAGAATAAGGATTGTTATTTCAATTATTAATAGCATTCAAAGTTTCATAAGATGATTTAGTGTCAATTATCTGTCCTACTGAATTCTCCTCTAATACAAGTAGTATTTTAGAATAGTTCACTCTAATTTGATCAATTTTTTTTTGATATAGCAGTAATTTCAGATGCTAAAATAGAAATTACATCAGATTCATGAATACTAGCTGCTCTTTTAGGATTTAACCATTTAGAGGGCCATTGAAAATTATTAGTAGTCATTCTTCTATTAAAGAGTATGCTTCATCAAAAGGTTTTGACATTAAAGATCCACCTGCAGTAGCATCTATAATAGATCTAAGTTTGAATTATTAACCAATATGGTAGAGTATAGTGTGGACATTTTCTCATGAGATCCTTAAATCTTTCTCAGGCTTCATATATCGATTCCCCTTCAAACAGACAAAAAAATGTAATATCGTTTCTAAGCTTAGAGATTTTTTAGGGTGGAAAATATTTAGCCAAGAATTTTTATGATAGTTCTCCCCAAGTTCTGATAGATTCAGGTGCTAATGAGTTTAACCAAGCTTTGACTTTATCCCTAAATGAAAAAGGAAAAAGTATAAGCCTAACAGCATCATTAGACACTACGTCATATTTAAAAGTAGCACAAATCTCAAGAAAATTGCAAGATGTAAGTTAGGATCTTCAGTAGGTGTTCCTCCAAACTGATTATTTTGTACCACTTTTGATAATAGCAGGTTTAAGCTCAAAGGAATTAGCAACAACATCATGATTTTGAATAGTTAAGTGAAGTTCATCTGCTGTTGGATTAGCATAATCTTTTAAAGGTCTTTGTTAATTTTCATTTATTTGATTATCTAAGTTATTACTATTTTGTTCAAAATTTTAATTTCTTTTTGTTGTTTTTGAATTTTTTTATTTGTACATTCTAATTCCAAATCTTTAGATTCAATATTTCGTATAAACAAATATAATAAGCAAATTAAAATTTCTTAAAAATACTCTGATATATATATATATATAT
>JXCR01140992.1:60016-77535 GCA_002079205.1 Phalaenopsis hybrid cultivar
TATATATATATTGATTTTTTGATTTTATAATTTATTTGTTATTTTGTATTTTGTATATTTTCATCTCTAAATTTCCTAATTTTCTAAATCTATTTAATTTACCTTTACCTTCTATGGCAACGGTGCCAAAAATTGATCCCACTTGAATCTAGTTGTGTAAAATTTATAAATTTGACTCCGCTTTATAACGGTGTGAAAAACTTGATATGTTATTTTCATAATAATAACGTTAAGCTCTTAAGATTGGGATTCTATGCAAGTATACGTATTAATTAAGTAATATAAGACTTTCTGTTTAATTCTCAAATATTGATCCCACGAGGAAGGTTTAAATTTAAAATGGTAAATTAACTAGGAAATTTACAGAAATCAAATGAAATTACTGTCACTAATTTTGAATATTTAAGATACAATCAAAGATAATTTATTTACTACTAGCAGAATTCAAAAGCAGGTTTTAAAATTAATAACTACTAAACTATGTTTATGTGATGAGGTTTTCTAATATAAAAAAGCATCTTTCCCACTACAATGAGTTTTTGGTGAAATGAGATGATATAAATGGTTTAAATATGTACATCTTTCTCACTACAATGAGTTTTTGGTGAAATGAGATGAGATAAATGGTTTAAATATGTATTCGTGTCAAATAGGAGCAATTTTAATTGTCCATCTAGATTCAGCGTTATAGAAAATTATTAGCTAATCTTAGATTTAGTCCCTAAACCCATCACTAGGCTAGAAAGACACTAGCTCCCACTCCAGAGCTCCCACTTCCCTTCCCAGAAGGCTAACTCTTACTTTATTTTTTAAACACTAAGATTGAATTGGGGATTTTTAGTCTGTCACTCTAGAAATCTTCACTCTACACCCAACAAAGTATATTTTCCTATTTTTTTACACTTAATTCCATGAATGAAATACTCCTTAATGGACTTAAATGTGATTATCGCTCTATTGTAGAACTGGTACTCCATTTTCGGGTTCTTATGTTTCATAACATATTTTAACAATTCAATTGGCTAGATAAAAAAATAAATTAAGAGTGGAGTTGAAAAACCATCATAATTTATTTTAAATTTTAACATTGGTGCATCCACATTATCTCTTCATTTCACCATATCTCAGAGTAGGGAGAAAGATAACGAAATCTACTCAGACTTAAAGAGAAAGATACAACAAAATACAATTTTCATATTAAAAGAAAGTTCATACAACAATAATAAATAAACAACACTTATCTGAAACTCTTTCTCGAAGCAAATTTTTTGTAGCCTCTCTTACGAAATGTAGAAAGAAGAAATCCCTCACTTCTCTTGCTCTCCAACACTTCTTAGAGAATAATTCACACTTAAACTCACCACAAAAACTCAAAATGATAAAAATTATAACTAACTAATGGTGTGGAATGGCGTGGAATGTAATTTTGTGAAAAGGAAAATTGGAATGAGTGGAAGATGTTGAAATGGTGTGAAAGGGGGGGTTTCTAATCAAATTTTGGCCCTAAATAGAGCCTAGGTTGGTTCTCCAATAGGTGCATCCAACAACTCTTCAAAAAGTGTCCAAATTTATAAAATCTTCTAGAAATAGGGCTTCCACCGACATAAACATGTCGGCACCCATTCTGGCCCCATCGGCGCCCATCCTGGCACCGTCAGCGCCAGTGCTCTGTTAATTAATTCTCAAGTCTCTGTCAAATGGAACCGTCGATGCCCAGTTTGGTGTCGTTGGTGCTGACTCTTATTCTGCATCCTTTCTATAGGTTTGTGTCATCTTATGTCCTTCTGGCACTGTCGGCGCTGAGTAATTCTTCGAAATCTCCATTTTTCCTCCTTTTTGCTTCAAGTTTCAAAAGTCAACAACCTGCAAGAAAACATAAAAAAATACCTTCCATTAAAGTGTAATATTACCAAAAATGTTTATAAAATATTGGTCTAGAAAGGCATATTTTTTTGTTGTATCAGCAATCCTATGGGGACTCACCCTGAGCTCCCCCACATTAACCCCACCTACTAAGTGTTAGAGGTTAGGACCAATATGTGGAACTTCAAGTTGAGCAAAGAAGAGTTTAGAATTTCTAATGGTGAGGGTTCCTTTTCTACTCCTCTAGGAATAATCAACATGAAATTCATATGGCTAGACCCTAGGCTTCCAAAGAGGAAACTAGACCTCAACCAAAAGTGAAGTCAACAAATGGACCCCCAATAGAGTTGGTGTGTTGGGCGAGCACACCGTGCGTATTGTCATTGACCAATGAGAACAACAACACCAACATAGACTATGAAGAGTAGAATTAAATGACAGTGGTTTCCACTAGGGAATAAATAGATTCTTAGTGAGCAAAGGAAAGGAGATTTTGTGGATAATCGTCAGACTGACTGAAAGTCCCAACAAAGACTTGATTCAAATTGAATATCTCAGAGATTTAGTTTGGATATTGATTTAAACTTTCAAGGAGATGAAATTATGCATGAGGAAACCAGATTGGGTGGAAAACACAAGTGCAGAAAAGGGAATAACGCGTCAAAGCCAACCACTAATGTAAGGATGTGAATATGACGTCTAAGCCTACCCCGAATGTGAGGATGGGAATAGAACGTCAAAGCCTACCCTAAGTGTGAGGATGGGAATATGATGTTTAAGCTTATCCCACTTTTTAGGATTGAAATAAGAGGTCAAAGTCTATCCCAAATGTGAGGATGGGAATAGGACTTTTAAGCTTAACCTGAATGTAGAGATGGGAATAGGACGTCGAAGCCTAACCCGAAAGAGGAGATGGTAATAGTACATCTAAGCCTACCTTGAAAGTGTTGATAGGATTAGGATGTCTAAGCCTAACCCGAAAGTGGAGATGAGAATAGGACGTCTAAGCCTAACCCGAAAGTGAAGATGAGAATAGGACGTCTAAGCCTATCCTCAAAAGTGGAGATATGAATAGGACGTCTAAGCCTAACCCGAAAGTGGATCTAGGAATAGGACATCTAAGCCTAACCCAAAAGTGGAGATGAGAATAGGATATCTAAGCCTAACCCAAATATGGACATGGGAATAGTACGTCTAAGCCTAACTCAAAAGTAGAAATATATGAGAATAGGATGTCATACTTCATTTAAGGTGTCTTTGTACCTATCTCGAAGATTGGTGTCACATTAAGGTGGAAATCTCTGGGACTCACATGCAACTAAAGGGGTGATGAAGTAAATGTCAGCTACGTTGGGGAGGAAAGCACTGGGACTCACATCCAGCCCAAGAGGTAGTGTGATAATATGTTTGTCATGCAAGGAAAGAAAGCACTGAGACTCATATCTAACCCAAATGGTGACAAGGGAAATATCTGCTATGTTGGGGAGGAAAGTGCTAGGAATCGCATCCAACCCAAGAGGTAGCTGGAAAATATGTCTGTCACGCTAGGAAGGAAAGCAATGGGACTCATATCCAACCTAAATGGTGACAAGGGAAATATCTGCTACGTTGGGGAGGAAAGCGCTGGGACTCACATCCAACCTAAGAGATAGCGGAAAAATATGTCTCTCGTGCTAGGAAGGAAAGCACTGTGACTCATATCCAACCGAAATGATGACAAGGGAAATATCTTCTATGTTGGGGAGGAAAACACATGGACTCACATCCCACCAAAGAGGTAGCGAGAAAATATTTCTATCACGATAGAAAGGTAAGCACTGGGACTCATATCCAACCTAAATGATGATAAAGGAAATATCTACTACGTTGGGGAGGAAAGCGCTATGACTCACATCTAACATAAGAGGTAGCGGAGAAATATGTTAAATCTCAGTGCTGACCACGAGAACTAAGTGGACGTAGTGTAGAGAACTTGTGGTGTTAAGTTTACAGATATGTGACATATGAAGATTGAGATTGGTGCAAAACAATTGAAGAGATTTGCGAGAGGTGAAAGACTCTGTGGGAATGTAAAGAAATTGGTATGGACAAGGATATTCATGCTATGCAAGCACAGAGTGAGAAACTTCAAACTCGAGAGAAACAAACTAAAGCAATTTTATTTTCTTGTTGTCTTTATAACATTTAATTATCAAAGTACACTTTCAAAATTTTATTTTCATTGGTTGAATTTCAAAATAAGTTTAAATTTTAATAACAAACTTTCATTATATTGTTCTTTGTTCATTATAATCTAGAACCAACGTATCGTTCCACTGCTCTTTATCAATTGTACAAAAGGAAAATTTGACAAATATGTTGAAATCTGAAAGAAATCTGCTTCAAACAGGTGTTACAGACTGAATACATGCTGAAAGCATCAAAGGAGACAATCATGTTGAATACATCTGAAACATCACTTATTGAACACATCCGAAACAAAATATACTGAACACATCTAAAACATCTTAAGTTGAATAAATATCATATATGTTTCTCTGACGTAGTACAAAAGGTGACAAATAGTCTATCTATCCTTCATGGGATGAGCTCCTGATCAAGCCGACCTACTAAGCCACGCTCCAGAACAAGAATTCCTTTTACATGTGCTTAGAGGTGCAACCATCTTATAGATTGTATGGGCACAGCTCCTCTAGCTCTAGGTCTGGTCAGAACCCATTATTCATCGTGTTATTGTCCATCCTTTTGAAAATCACAGACACTCTACCGTGTCGTAGCCCTAGAATGCAGTGTTTGGCAAGGTCTGCTCCATTTCCTTTAACAACCAGAACTACAACCATCAATAGTGGAATCTCAACAAATCCCCTAAACTCCCAAGGGCCAATAACATCAATTTCTTTTCCGAACAGAATATTGCTCTTGCTCATGAATGAGATTGTGTAGAAAGGTTTGACAAAATTATGATGATCTATGTGTGGGAGAATAAAATCGTAGATATGGATTTTTTAAGTTTTTCATCGTAGATACCGTACATTATTTATTTTTTTTTATGATTTTTCTAGAGAAAGATATAGATTTTTTAAGTTTAGGCATTAAAATAAATTCAAAACATCCGTATTTTTCTACTTAAACACGCGACACTGACTGGAACATAGGAAGCTCCAAAAGACCACGTCGTGCTATGCCATTTGATGCCATTTCCAAACTCAGCTACCACACATCCTTCCTTTTCATTCCATCCGCTCATCCAGCTTGATCTCCTCCGTCCATCCAATATACGCACGATCGATCAACATCCGTTTATCATCCCCAAATGACCTAACTCGTGAGCCACTCACTCTAAAACTTTAAGATTTTGACCTAGACTCACCAAATTGTATGGGGTTTATTTCTAAACCTTCATCTACTCAAGAAGAGCATATCTATACATCTTATATGGTATGAAATATAGTAAATACATATGGAGATTAAAAATAGGCTCGGATTAGGGTTAAGGTTCAATACCTTTGTCTGAGAGGAGAGGCCTCAATCAAATGGTTGTGGTAGCTTTGAATGGACCCAAAAAATCTCTAAATGAAGTCCTAGGCCCTGCTTAATTGTCTATGTATGATTTCAATCAAGCTAGGATTTAGGTGTTGATCTAGAGCTATAGTAGAGGCTGTTTGCGATGGGGCTTTTGTGGGGAATCAACTCCTCTCACTGTGGGGATGGTGTGTGTGCAGTTAATTAGAGTTTGGTGGATTGTGGAGGTTTGGAGAAATCTATCCTAGTTTTGTGCCAAGTTTTAGATAAGAAATTGTTTCTGTGAGAGTTGTTGTGAGTTGCTCAAAGCAAGGAGGTTGAACTTCAATAGATTTGGAGATGGTCTGGTGAGATTTTGGTATAGTTTCCCCAAGGTTTTTTAGCTCTCCTTCTTTAGGCATGGATGGATAAATTTAAATCCACGGTTGCCTGGTGGAGCTCAGGGGGGTTTGATGGGTGCTAAAGCTTGCTGGGGTGGAGGAAAGAAAAGACAAGCATCCAATTAGAGTAAGTCAAATTATGGAGTTTAAATTTTGGGTTTTGGCCATTTGGGACTTTTTTGGGGTGACTATTTCCGGCAGCTGAGGTGGTGGTTGGCCAGGCTCTGGTCACCTTTGAGCTCAGGAAAATCAGGGGGTGACTAATTATCATTAACTCTAAAGAGTAAGCTATGATGGCAAAGATATTTCAAGTTTAGGACAAATATGGGGTGAAATCCATTAAATCAAGGAATCATTGGCCCATATCTCCTCTAGGGTGGGCTATGTGAGTCTAACCTATTGCTAGGATCCATTAGGTGGTTGTGGTGTCATTAATTTGGTCACTTTGGCATGACTTTGTCAATTTTGGTGCATGGGTTCAATTTGGGTCAAATTGTCTTGAGATTGGGTTTGGGTTAGGCTAACAATGGTATTGAGCTCAATTGATTGATAAATTTTGTGTTAGTGATTGTCATGACCGGTTTATAAAATATTTGGAGTGAATTTGAATTGATTTGGTTCAATTTGAGCGATTTTTGGCATTTGATCAATTTAGGGATGTTGGGCTAGACTTGGGTTTAGGTTGGACTAGAGTTGGGTTACGTCCAAATTGAGAGTTGAAAATATTCTAGGGGAAGGTCATGAAGAGTTTTAAACATTAATTGGGCATCAATTTTTAGGATAGGGCATTCAATTTAGTAGAATTTGGCACATGGCTAAAATGGAGCAAAATTGGGAGTTTTGGATTTAGGTTGAAATTGAGTGAAATTGAAGCTTGTCCAAGGTCAATGGAGGGTTTAATTTGATGTGTGAAACAAATTCAAAGAGTTTATGATGCACAATTGGGGCAATTGGAAAGATTTGGTGGTTTAATTGAGTGGGATTTTTGTTTTAGGCAAAATTGAGGCCTTTTTGTTAAAGTTGAAACTAGACTCAAATTTGGGATAATTGGACTTAGATTTGGTTTGAATTGATTTTTATCATGATAAATTTGAGTTTAGAATTGAAATTTGGGGAAATTGGGGTCAAATTGATGGACATTTAAGTGGAATTTATGGAAATTGGGCTTTTAAGGACAATTTGAGGCTTTTGGCCAAAGTTGGTCAAATTGGTTTCAATTGAAGGGTCCAAATTTGTTTTGGGAAAATTTAAGATGATTTTGAGGGTTTTGGAAAACATTTGTGCCACCAAGGGTATTTTGTAATTTTTGTAAATTTGGGGGTAATTTGGTAAGTTTGGTAATTTTGGGAGGTTTTGGTCAAATTTCGGGTTTGTGGGTGTTTTTCTAAATTGGGTAGATTTGGTGGGCAAAAGACTAAGTTTGGTATTTGGTGAAAATGAGATGCCAACCGCCCTATTTGAGTCATGGTCCAATGGAATCTCCATTTGGGTCCTCTATGTACTGGTCGTGGCTAGACCCACACCTAGGGCTAGTGAGTCTAGGGGACCATCTACATGAGTCTTCCAAAAGATCAAGGGATCAAAGTTAACAAGTTTAGGTTTAGGGTTGTGAGTGGGATGTGGTGTGCAAGTCAGTGATAGTGTATGCACTAGCTCAAGACCAACACCCGGAGTCAACCCAGGCCAGTCATTCCTATGAGGACTCCCCTTGAGCTCCCCCATATTGTCCTCACCTACTAAGTGCTAGAGGTTAGGACCAATATATGGAACTTCAAGTTAAGCATAAAAGGGTTTAGAATTTGTAATGTTGAGGGTTCCCTTTCTAGTTCTCTAGGAATAGTCAACAGGAAATTCTTATGGGTAGACACTAGGCTACTAAAGAGGAGAAAGCTATACCTCAACCAAAAGTCAGGTCAACAAATGGACCTCCAATAGGTGTAGTGTCTTAGACAAGCACACTGGAAATATTGGCATTGGCTTACGAGATCAACAAAACTAACACAGACTTCTAAGTCAACAAACCTAAGACAAAGTGTAGAATTGAGTGATAGTTTTTTCCGCTGGGGAGTAATGCATACTCTTGTTGGGGAAAAGAAAGGAGATTTCAGGGACAATCTTCAAGCAAACTGGCAGCTCCGGTGAAGACTCAATTCAAATTGAACATATTAAAGAAAGTTTGGATTTCAATTTAAAATTTTAAGGAGGTGAAATTATCCGTGAGGAAACTAGATTGAGTGGAAAACACAAGTGAAGAAAATGTAATAGATCGTAAAAGCCTACCCCTCAAGTTGGGATGGGAATAAGATGTCTGAGCCTAACCCAAAATGAAAAGATGGAAATAGGAATTCTAAGCCTACCTCAAAATTTGGGATGGGAATAGGACATCTAAGCCTACGATAAAAGTGAGGATGGGAATAAGACATCTAATCCTACCCAAAAGTAGGCATGGGAATAGGATGTCAAAGCCTACCACGAAAGTGAGAATGAGAATAAGACATCTAAGCCTACCCGGAAAGTAAGTCTACACCAAAACTGAGGATGGGAGAAGGACGTCTGAGCCTACCCCAAAAGTAAGGATGGGAATAGGACGTCTAAGCCTACCTTGAATGTGAGGATGGGAATAAGACATCTAAGCCTACCTTAAAAGTGAGGATGGGAATAAGACGTCTAAGCATACCCAAAAAGTGAAGTTGGGAATAGGACGTCTATGCTTACCCTAAAAGTAAGGATGGGAATAAGCATCTAAGCTTACGCTAAAAGTGAGGATGGGAATAGGACATCTAAGCCTACCCCAAATGTGAGGATGGGAATAAAACGTTTAAGCCTACCCGAAGGTGAGGATGGGAATAAGACATCTAAGCCTGCCCCAAAAGTGAGGATGGGAATAGGATGTCTAAGCCTACCCCAGAAGTGAGGATGGGACTCAGAGTTTAGGTGTTGACCCCGAGATGGGAGTTGAAATTTAGCTATCAACCCAGCAAGTGAATTGGATGTCTTACTCCATTTAAGGTGGCCTTAAACCAATCTTAAAAGATGAGAATAGGATACCTTAATCCATTTAAGGTGGTCTTAAACCTATCTCGTAAGATGAGAATATGATGCCTTACTCTATTTAAGGTGGTCTTAAACCTATCTCAAAAGATTAGAATGGGATGCCTTACTCCATTTAAGGTGGTCTTAAACCTATCTCAAAAGATTTGAGTCGAGAATCGAATGCCTTACTCTATTTAAGGTTGTCTTAAAACGGATCTAGAAGGATTTGAGTAGAGAATCAGATGCCTTACTCCATTTAAGGTGGCCTTAAACTGATCTCAAAGGATGAGAATAGGATGCCTTACTCCATTTAGTCTGGTCTTAAACCTATCTCAAAATATTTGAGTTGAGAATCGGATGCCTTACTCCATTTAAGGTGGTCTGAAAACTGATCTCGAAAGATTTGGGTAGAGAATATGATGCCTTACTCGATTTAAGGTGGCCTTAAACCAATCTCAAATGATGAAAATAGGATGCCTCAGTCCATTTAAGGTGGTTTTAAACCTATCTCAAAAGATATGGGTCACATTAGGGAAGAAAGCTCTATGACTCAAATCCAACCCAAATGATGATGAGGAAAATATATCGCAATCTCAGTATTGACTCCAAGAACAACATGAAAATAGTGTAGAGATTTTTTGGTGTTAAGTTTCTAGATATGTGACATGTGAAGATTAACATTGGTGAGAAAATTTTATGAGACTTTGTGCAGTGTATGAAACTCCATGGGGATGTGAGGAAATTGGTGACTAAGACAGTCATGCTACGCAAGCAAAGAGTAAGAAACCTCAAACTCGAGAGATACAAACTCAATAAATTTCATTTTCTTTTCTTTTTGATTTTATCACATTTAATTATCAAATTATATTGTCAAAACTTAATTTTTTGTTGGTTGATTTTTCAAAAGGATATTTTATTTAAATTTAGTTATCATCAATTTTTTATTGTTTTATTCTTTTTTCATTGCAGTTTAGAACCAACGTATAGTTCTGTGGCTTTTTATTCATTACAAAAATGGGAAATTGGAAAAACATGTTGAAATCTGAAAGAAATTTCATTAATCCACCTCAAAAAAATTTTACAGACTGAATACATGCTGAAAACATCAAAAGAGACAATCATATTGAATACATCTGAAACATTATATGCTGAGTATATATCATATATGTTGCTCTGGCGCTGTACAAAAGGTTACAAGAACTGTATATCTATCTTCTAAGGGACAAGCACCTGATCAAGCTGACCTACTAAGCTACGCTCCAGGATAAGAGTTTCTTTTTTATGTGTACTTATGGTACAACCATCTTGTAGCTCGTACGACTATAGCTCTTCCAATTCTGGATTCAATCAAAATCCATATGGCATCTTATTATCATCCATCCTTCTCAGTGTAATGGAAACTCTATGTCGTGGCACACCAGGAATGCAGTGCTTTGTTAGATTGGCTCTGTTTCCTTTCAAAATTAGTACCAAACCCACTAGCAGTGGAATTACAACTGATCCTATGAACTCGTTGGGTCTGACAACGTCGATTTCATACCCAAACAAAATGTCACTTTTACTCATGAACGAGACCTTGCAGAAAGTTCTGACAAAATCATGGTTATCTATATGTAGGGGAATACAGTCTCCCTCTTCATAGATGATGATGATACAACTGTTTGGAATACAGTCGGCTAGTAGCACGCTTCATCTAACCATCCTTTTTATCATCCACTTTATTGTAGGAGGCAATGGATCCACCTCATCTTGACTTAAGATCCCCGAGGGGTTCCCTTACCTATCCTTAGTAAAATTGTAGCAACAACCACATTGAATGGTTATCCTGCCTTTTCCATGCATCCACTTTCATTGTTTTGAATAAGCTCTTTCCATCAGAAGACCACCTCAACCTCTGTCTCTCAGGTCAGATACAAATTCAAGAATGCTTCTTTCTTTACTTTTAGAAAAGACTCTCGTGTACAGTTTTAGACCTTCCTGTATATTGACAAATTTTCCCTGCACTTCTTCTTAGAATTCAAACTCTCTTTTCTTTACCTTGCTCATCTTGTTCAACTCTGCCATGGTAACCATTTGAGATTGTCGGGGCTGCTCCCTCATTTCAATATTTGCAGCAATCCATGTCTGCGTTGTCTCTGTATCCAATGGGATGTATGTTTCTCCAAAAGAGTGGCCGGTAGTCTGAAATCCACTATCGTTTGATGTGTACTCTTCTATAGTGTGTAACACTCTAAGTGGAGGATGTTATAATCTAGGCATTCTAAAAATGCTCCATTGTCTGGTATCTGTCTGGGGATCTCAGCGTGCACGTCAGGTAAACTGCATAATGCTCAAATGTAATTGTCGGTAAATTCATCTCTATAGCAGACTCAGAATCATCCTCTGTGGCAGGCAAACTAGAGGAAGTCTCTCTCATGGAAGCATCATAAATTTTCCCTGAGGAATTGGAGTAAGTTTTCAGACTCTTTCAGGTTCCCTTTCTCTTCACATAGGAAAGCTATGTGTTTTTTACCATTGGTTTTTCTACATTGAGATCTTCTTAATGGTGCATTTGGCAGTCTCTCATCATCAGCACTGACTAGATGTCATGTTGGTGCGGTTATGATAGACGGCAGACGACTAGTCCCTCCCATTCAGTTTTGTTGTCCTGCGACTTTCTTCCTCTTCAGCGAGGAATCCTCTTTAGTGTTGATCTTTAACAACGACGATAACCGTTCTTTCTCTCGATGACTGACCACATCAATCAAAGGATCCATATAGTCCATGTCGACCTGACCGAAGTCCAAGTTGAAGTCTATGATGCCACCCTGAGATGCTCTTTCCTCGTTAATTGTGAGATTTCACCCATCCTTGAAAGAAAAAATCAGCTTCTGGCCTGACAATTTTTTTTTCTGTAGATGTTAGAAAAAAAACATTAGTATGCTGAAATTTAGACAGAACAAGAACAAAAGAAAACCTTTATAAGACAAAATTTTAGTTTATACTAGTGCAAGGATTATATATATATATATATATATATATATATATAAATGGCAGAGTGTGGGTTGGCTCTGATAGGGTTTCAAAGCTGATGGGTTCCTGCTGGCAGCGCTGTTGGTGGTGGTGCTTGGGACTGCAAGACAAAAGATTCAAGACTTTGCTGGTAGAGGAAAGAAGGGTGTCTTGTTTGAAGGCAAATAGTTTACTTCTTACTGGTAAGGTTACTGTTACAATGGATTTGGGACTGGAATCTTTGGTTTTCCCTCTGGTTTTTCCTCTGGTGGTGTGAGAAGAATGGGGAAGAAGCTTGCATCTACTTCAAGAAGGTGTTTTATCCTTGTCTTTTTCAAGCTGCTTGGCTTTGCTGGAACAGTGCTGCTGTTATTGTTCTATTGTTGCTGGACAGCTTAGTAGTTTCTTTTTTATCCATATCTACCTTCCTCTAATTGCTGAGTTCTTTTAGGGGTGCTGTTGGAGACTGTTATGGCTACTCCTATTTATTTGGAGACAAACTTGCAATGGACTAAAGCTACCTATGATGGGGCAGTAGGAAAACCCTCTTCTGCTTTGGTAAACCCTGATCTTCTAATTTTTCCACAGGAGTTTCATAACACTGCTGCTGGCAGGGGTTCTGCCTCTTGCATCCATCCTGTGGAATTAAAGGATGGGGAACCAACTACCATATTCTCAGAACAGGAGCTTTTGGAACCGAACTTGGAAGTTCAGTTCACACTTATTGGAAAATTCAGCTTGGGTCACCCTAAGATGGATCTTGTAAGGAATTACTTTGATTCTCTTAACATTTCTGACTGGAAGCTTAGATTATTGGATGGCAGACACCTCCTTATCCAGCTGACAAGGGAAGAAGATTATGCAAGAATATTTACCAAAAAATCAATTATTATTGTTGGTGTTGAAATGAAAATTTTAAAATGGACACCTGAGTATGATCCTTCTCAAGAACCTCCTATAGTGCCAATTTGGTTCAAGCTACCAAAATTACCATTACATCTTTTCAAACTAAATGTCTTATTCAATATTGGCAGTACTTTAGGCACACCATTGAAGGTGGATGCTGCTACTTATAGCAAAGCTAGGCCTGCAATTGCCAGAATTCTGGTGGAGAGGGGTGTGACTCTACCAGAAGTTAAGAGGATTTGGATTGGAAACTCCTTGAAGGGCTTTTGGCAAGAAGTTGTCATGGAGCAAAGACCCTATTACTGTCAACATTGCAAAATGTTTGGGCATACTAGGGAGAAATTCTACAAGCTAAACCCTCCTAATAGAAAACAAATCATCCACCCACAACTGGAAATGAACACTGAAAATACTCACCTCCTGAGAGAAAGCAACAATGAAACCCATCTTCAGGTCTTCAAGGTGACAGGAACAGATGAAACAAACAACCCTTCTACTGATCAATATTCTCCCAAGACCCAGCAGGTGAAGTCTCCTTCAGCCTAAAAGAGAGATACAGCTGGTGTGGCTTTGGAGACAGGTAGAACTGGAAGTGAAAATCTCACAGTTCAAGTCAGCTCAAGGGACCCTTTTGAGGCCCCTAGATCTACTAGGTACCTTATAGCTAGAGTGGAGGTGATTGCCCCTACTGAAGCTGTGGTTTCAAAATTGAACAAAGAATTGGAATCAGAATGGCAAACTCAAAAAACAAGAAAGAAAAGGAATACTAAACAAGAAGATCTGAAAAAAAGAGAAGGAAGAGGAAGTATCATCCAATGAAGATCCTAGCACCCAAAGGAGAGGAAGCATCACTAAACCAAGGGGGAGAACTAGATCTAGATCTCAACCTTCCATCCATCCCCCCTCCCCATGATAAATATGTTGTGTTGAAACATAAGGGGGATTGCCCACCCCTTATCTCTAAAAAGACTCAAATATCTTAACAAAAAACATAAATTTTGGTGTTTGGCAATTTTGGAACCTATGGTTCATATCAACACTAATAATATTGCTAAAGCTTTCATTACCTTCAACCTTACCACTAACCTTAACAATAAAATTTGGTTTTTCTGTAAAAAGAAATGAAGTGCTCTATTTTAGTTAACCACCAACAAATCCTGCATATGAAAATTAGTATTGATGACATGGATGGATTTGCTTCTTTTGTTTATGCTGGAAGTTCCAAAATGGCAAGAATTGAGCTGTGGCAGACCCTACAAATCATCCAGGCCTCCATTAACAAAGCTTGGAATGTGGGAGGAGATTTTAATTGTATTTCTTCTTCTGCTAAAAGAAGGGGGGGAAGAAATCCCAATCCTGTCACTATATCCAACTTCAATGACAACATCCAAGAAATTGGTTTATTTGATCTTGGATTTAGTGGCCCAGCCTTCACCTGAAGAAGGAAAAATATGTGGGAAAGACTAGATAGAGTCTTTGTCAATAACCACTGGATTCAAAATTTTTTGCAGACTACTATAACTCACTTAAGTCTTGTTGGATCTGATCACAAGCCTTTGATGATCATCATTAATCCTAATAAAAGTTGTCAGAAGAGTACTTTTAGTTACTTGAATGTTTGGTCTCAACATAAGGATTTCCTACAGATTTTTAAAGACAACTGGAAGGTAGATTCCCATCCTGAACCTTTCATTAATCTGTGGCAAAAGCAAAAAAAGGAGGGGAAAGCCCTCAAACATTGGGGTTGGAACACTTTTGGAGATTTGCTGAAGGTGGTGGAGAAGGCTGAAAAGGAGCTGCTTGATCTAGAGGAGGAGCACATCAAGGGGAAGACTGATGAAACTACTCTTTTAGATGCCAATAAAAGAGTTCTTACTGCTGTAAACTGGCAAGATCACTTCCTAAAACAAAAGGCTGCCAAGAACAAATTTACTGAAGGGGACAGAAATACCAAATTTTACCATGATTGCATTAAGAACCAAAGAAAGAGAAACACTATCCATTGCATTAAAGATCAGAATGGAAATTGGATCAGGAAGGAGGAGAGGATTGCTGAAAGTGTTGTCAATTATTGCCAAAACCTCATGACTGTGCACAACACAGATAGAGACCAAATAGACAGAACGTTATTTTCTGAATGCAACAAGTACACTGAACACCTCAATCTGACTAACATTCCTAAGGAGGAGGAGATCCAAAGAGCTTTAAATTCCATAGATAGTAGCAAATATGTTGGTCCTGATGGTTTCACTGCTGACTTCTATAAAAAGCCTGGGGGAAATTAAGGTGGAGGTCATTCAAGCCATCCAACATTTCTTTAAAGGACATCCTCTCCCCAATTATTTCTGTGCTTCATCTATTGTTCTTATTTCTAAGGCAACAACTAAGAACTGTTGGAGTCAGTTTAGAACCCTAAGCCTCACCAATGTCATCAGCAAGATGGTAAGCAAAATCCTGTTGAACAGACTTCAACCAGCTTTACCCAAGTGATCTAGGCTAGTTGGCAAAGAGTGGCTAAACCTTATGAAGCTGGTGGTTTGGGCTTCAAAGGACTTCACCAAATGCAGCAAATCAGTATGTGTAAACTTTGGATTAGATTTAGACAAAATGATAGTCTTTGGATATAATACATGATGGCCAAATATTGCAAATATGACCATCCTGGGGAAGTAACTAAGAGGTTGGAGACTCCAAAACCTGGATCCAGATGCTCAAGGGAAGAGAAGACATTGAAAAGTTTCTTATTTGGGAGCTGGCTCATGGAGAAATAACCTTCTGGAAGGATAAATGGTGCCCTACTGATCATTTGGAACCACTACAACAAGCTAAAGAGGAAGATCTACTTGTTAAAGACTGTTGGAGTGGAAATGAGTGGTTTGAGGATGCTTTGAATACCATCCTGAAAAAATCTTCTGCTGGAAGAATTTCTAAAACTCACTTTGATAGAAACAAAAAAGACAAAATCCATCTCATTAAAAGGACGAGCTCTAGCCTTTCTTAGGACATCCAGAATAGTATCTTCAATGGGGATAACTACCAGTGGAATATTTGTACTTGCCAAAAGTTCTTAACTCCTTCAATGCTATTATTTCTTAAAGAGTGCTAAATGATTTGATTCTTACTGATGACATCCTAAAATTGAATGGTTTGAAAGGCCCCTCAAGATGTCACCTTTGCAAAAATAATCAAGAATCCAGTTATCATCTTTTCTTCAGTTGCAGATTTGCTAGGGATGTTTGGAAACATTTGACCTCCAAATTTAACCTCAACCTGATCAATGTTGGCTGGGAAAACATCAAAGAAAATCTAAAAGACTGGCAGGATATAAACCTTATGCCTCTTCCATTCATTATTGCCTGGTTTTTGTGGAATGCTAGGAACAAGGCTAAACATGAGGACAATGGGACTAACCCAGACTCTGTGGTGGCTAACTGTCAAACCTACCTTCAAAAGTTGATTAGCTGGAAGAAGTTTCCTCAAATTTTGAAGAACTTGCCTAATATAGAACTGAAATAGCCTAAAGTTATTAAGGTCAGATGGGAGAAGCCCCCTTATCCTTTCATCAAAATAAACACTGATGGAAGCTTCACCAATAAGAAAGCTGGTATTGGAGGGATTTTTAGAGACCACACTAGTAAAGTCCTGCTTTATTTCAATACCCCCTACATTGTTGCTTATGCCCTGGAGACTGAAGCCATTGCTCTTTACTGGGCACTCAAATTTGCCATGGAAATTCAGTGGAATTGGATTATTATTAAAGTGGACTCTTCCCTACTGGTGGATCTGATCACTGAAAACCTTTCCCCCCTTGGCACATTATCCAGTGGATGCACAAGATAAAGAAGCTTATCATTGAAATCAAGCCACAAATATCCTTTGTTTATAGAGAATCCAACAGGCCTGCAAAATTTCTGGCTTTGGAGGGCTCTAACTCAATTCTTGCTGAAGTCTCCACTTCTCCTCCCCTCCCCCTTCAACTTTTATTACAAGGGGATAAACTTCGTATACCTTACCTAAGATTGCAGACGTGAAGCCAGAATCTTCCTCATTGCTCTTTGGACTATTGTCACTCCTTCGCACTTATCGCTCTCCTTTTTAGCTGTCTGTTGTTGTCACTCTAGAATCCAATAGGCCTGCAAACTTTCTAATCACTATTGTCACTCCAGAATCTTCCTCATATCGTAAGGGAAGGTAACACTCCTGCACATAGTTTGGCAGCTAGGGGGAGGATAATGAAGAGATTGTTGTAGGGACTATACCTTCCACTCAGCTTGAAATTCTTCTTCATGGGGACAATTTATCCATTCCTTATATTAATTGTAGGGGTGATTTTTTATTTTCACACTAGGTCAGCTATAGTGTCTATCATAGATATTTCCCACATTTTTTGTATACTTCATTGTATGATCTTGTTAGACAGATGGGAACGAAGTGTTTTGAGTGATCTTCTCACTCATTTCGTAATCCAACTTTCACATTAACATGTAAGGAGCTACAACTTAGCTATATATATATATATATATATGCCTTTCCATCTACAGTAAGCAGTGCATCAATGAGTTTAAAGCCTGGGTTGCTGATTTCACTGGTTTCAAAAATAGTATCCTTCCTATGAAATATCTAGGGGCTGTTCTTATCAAAGGAAGAACTAAGAATATCCAATTTGATCACATTATTGACAAGGTACAGAGCAAATTGCATGCTTGGGAGAATTCCTTTTTATCTAATGGAGGTAGAATTACACTTCTCAAAAGTGTTCTTTCTGCCTTACCATCCTATTTACTACAAATGAACATTCTTAAAAAATCCTCTCAGAAACTATTA
>JXCR01140992.1:79294-138373 GCA_002079205.1 Phalaenopsis hybrid cultivar
TCTTTATATAAAATATATATATATATATATATATATATATATATATATATATATATATATATATATATATATATATATATATATATATGTAAATATATAATCTAGTATAATATCAAACATAAAAGTAGAAAGGAGAAAAAGGAAGTATCCAACTTTAAAAGTTTTCATTTTATTGAGGTTAATTTTATTACAAAATTTCTGACCCAGTCACATACGATTGACCAGAATAATCAAAATCTCATTTCAATCAATTTCAAGTTGTATAGTATGTATTCAAATATCATCCATTAATTGGCAGCATACGTCATTTGCCTCGAAAATCCACCAGCTGGCGGGCCCCTCCTGAATAGACCTTCTCCACGATAAATGGTCGCTCCCAAGTTGGTTCAAATTTTCCACCTATCTTACGATGTGCAAGAATAGGCCTTTTGAGAACAAGAACGAGGTCACCAACTTTGAAAGTCCTCGGATGGACCAATTTTTCATGAGCTTGTAACATCCTCGCTTGGTAAAGTTTTAAATTCTGTTGCGCTTCTTGTCGCTTTCCCTTGAGACTCTCTAATTCTTCAACCCTGAGTTTTGCACTTTCCTCAGTTGAAATTTTGTTGGTGATGGCGACTCTGAGAGATGGTGTCTTAACTTCTAACGGTAGTGTGGCCTTGGACCCGTACGCAAGTGCGTAGGGTGTATATTGAGTAGGAGTTTTGAATGTCGTCCGCTAGGCCCACTAAGCTTCTAACAGTTTATTATTCCAATCTCTTTTATTTTTATCCAGTATCTTTTTCAAAATCTGTACTTGTGCTTTGTTAAAGGCCTCAGCCAGTTTGTTTGCCCTGGGATAGTAAATTGTAGAGTACCTCCAGTCTATCCCATGTCATTTAACAAAGTAGTTGATTTTTGTGCTTTTGAAGGTTGTTCCATTATAAAAAATTACTCTGTGTGGTACACCAAAACTGTAAACGATTTGAATCTTGAAAAATTGAAGGACGTGTTATGTTATAACCTCTCATAATGACACTGCCTCTGCCCACATGGAGAAGTAATTTGTAGCGGTAAGGATAAATTTGTGTCCCTTAGAGGATGGAGGTTCTATTGGACCAATTATCTCTATGCCCTAACACTCCAATGGCCACGAGGCAACAGTTGGGTGTAACACATTCAGAAGTTGGTGTAAGACCACCCCATGCAATTAACAAAGGTGACACCTTCTGGTTGTATCCATGCAATCGGACATCTTTGCTAGCCAATAATATCAAATTCTTTTAATATTCATTTTCACTTCGGCTCTGACTGGTAAGCTCCACACAATTTGGTATAAAATACAAGAATGATATTCTCTGCTTCTGCCCTGCTTAGACATAGCAGTCACATCTGATCGAACGTTCTTCTGTAGTAAACAACACCCACTAGAGCATATGACCTAGCCCTTCTCGTGATGTGGTATGCCTCAAACTTGTCCTCTGGTAATTTTTCAGTCTACAAATATTCTATTAATGGCTTGCGCTAGTCTTCGGTATTATCTATCATTACAGCAATCATCATTCCTTCTTCTCTTTTAAGATTATTTAGATTATTGAGGTCGATCCGAGACAAAACTTATCATTCTTGTACTGTAACGTCAATGGAATTCTCTGGGGGACACACTAATTCTTTTGCATGTTTTGTTAAAGCAAAGACATGAGCATTATCTCTCTGAGGAATCTAATAGGGATCCGTTCAAGCAGTTTCATTGTGTACCTATGGTATTATGTTAATCTTGGCTTCAAAATCTTATATAGACTGGCGACTTGTTGAAGACGAGTTATGAGTCGCCATATATGGTAATATCTGTTATATCCATCGAGATTGCCAATTCTAATCCAATGATTAAGGCTTCATTTTCTGCTTCGTTGTTGGTGCATGGCTTTGTCAGGTGGTATGAGAATCTCAGCATAGCCTTATCTGACATGATAAAAATCAGACTGATTCTTGGTTTTCCCTATATAACTATTCCAATCCTTTTTCTTTCCTGACTGATGAAGTTCCATTAAAACACATCTCCCAGCATTATCCACTAGAGAATTTTATTTGTAATACTTGTTCATCTAGTAATTCATTAATAAGAGGGGACCCAGATGGAAGTGGGTGTACAAAGAGAAAATGTGCTAAAATCTATCCTCTAATAGCTTGAAGGGAACAAAAGTTATATCGAATTGCAAAAAAATCATTGAACATCTTGTTAAGCATATGAAAAGTGTTGGTTGGGTTATCAAATATTGCAATAGATTAATTTTAAAATTAAGGCAATCTTATGAGAAAACATGTAATGCCTAAGCTTTTGGGTGGCAAAAATCAAAGCTAGACAATGTTTTTCAATAGGCAAATACTTTACTTCTGTCGGTATTAGACAGCAACTCAAGAAGTAGAATGCATTCTCCTTACTTTTATCATTGACCTAAGATAGTAGGGCTCCGAGAGAGTCATTTAAGGACGCGGTATAAAGTATCAACAATTTTCTCAGGATAGGGGATGCCAAAATAGGAAGTGTCATTAAATATTGCTTAACTTCCTCGAATGCTCGCTGGCATTTCTCTTCCCAAATGAATTTGGCATCCTTTTTAATTAATCTCGAGAAGGGCTGACACCTACCTGAGAGATTAGAAATAAAGAGTCTTATATATGCCAACTTTCCCTGAAAGGAACATAGTTGTTTCAAAGTATTGGGAGGAGGTATTTCCAGGAAAGATTTAATATTATTCGGGTCGATCTCGATCACCCGATGACGGACAAAAAATCCTAGAAATTTCCCGAAGGTGACATCGAAGGCGCAATTTAAGGGATTCATCTTGCAATTATATTGTCGTAATCGTTTGAACACGATCCTTAAATTGTACAACAGGTCTATTTTTGGTTTACTCTTGATGTCCAAATCATCCACATAACATTCCAATTAGTTGTGAATGAGTTCATCAAAGATCTTTGACATTGCTCGTTGATATGTTGCTCCAATGTTCTTTAACCCGAACGACATGACTGTGTAAAGATCCCAATTGGTGTCTTGAAGGCTATAAGTCTTGCATCCTATGGAGTCATCTTGTTTGATTGTAACCTGACGATCCATCCATGAAAGAGAAAATATCATGTGTCGAAACAATGTTCACCATCATTTCTGGTTTCAGCAATAGAAATTCATCTTTTGGACATTTCTTGTTCAAATCTCTGAAGTCAACACATAAACGAATTTGTCCAGTTTCTTTCTTAACTAATACAATGTTAGCTAACCACATGGGGTATTAGGGTATTTCTCTTCTCGCACAAAGTTAGCGTCTGTAAATTTCTTCACTTCGATGATGACTTGCTGCTCTATCTTTAGATGCGTTCTTGTGGGAGCTTTTTTTATTGGGTTCATATCTTTGTCCACCCCTAGCTTATGCACCGTGACTTCTATGGATAATCCTGACATTTCATTATAATTCCATGCGAAGCAATCTTAGATTTTTTACAATAATTTGATCAATTCTGAAGATTATTCAATGCTGAGTAGAGCACTTATAAATGTAGGTCACGGCTGTTCCTCAATCCCAAGATTAGTTTCCTTCAATTCATCAACAGTTGATTTAATACCTTCCTCAAATTATGGTGGGGCATCTTCTATTAACTGATTTTGAGAGTCACCCTCTACATCGAGGCAATCCTCTTCCAACCCGCTAGTAATGACCATACAAAATTTTGAATCATCGACTAGTCCTACAGTACCAAATCTAAGACCCTCTTTTGAATTGAGAGTTCGAATTTTAACATTCCACAATTTTTTAAAAATTTGTAGCACATCTTTTGGCATTTATTTTGGCAAATATTCCTATTGAATTAACTTTTGTACATAAGGATAAAAGTAACAAAAAGGTAATTCCATTAATTCATTAGAATTCTCATCCAAATTTTCATGATTTTCAAGATTAGTAGAAGTGGAAGCACGGTAAAATTTGATCGGCTTTGAAACAATGCTACAAACTACTTTGACCTCTAAACTCTTGACCTTTTGAGGAGAATCAAATTAAGGTTCATATAATTCACATAGTGGTTTATCCGATCATACATCGAATCATATTCACTGTTCTCCACATCTTCCAAAGATATTTTGTATTGTGGTTTCTTCTATTTTATCGTCATCATTTCATCCTTGGAGCTTTCTTCATCAACAATGTTGATGGTTAGCTTTGTCCATCTAGTAGTCAGATTGGCTTTTCCACATCCATGTCCCCGGTCTCGACCTTGAGTGTGGAAACTAAAAAAAACCCCACTAACTTGTTGCAAAAGAGTTGTGGAAGATCGCTGAAGCGGAGCTAAATGGCTTTGCCGCTATGATCCTTCTAAATCTTTACTTTTATTTGTCACCACTTTACGAGAGAAGATAGTCTTTTTGGAGCTGCATAGTAGGCAGCATCTTCATGAATGTCAATTTCATGAACTGAAAATGGTTGTAAATCTCCCTTGATGCAATGTTCTTGTCCTTCCTTGAAAAACTTAATACATTAATGTAGAGACACTGGAACAATATTGTGTTCATGAATCCATGGTCGACCAAGTAAAGCATTGAAAGAGATCTCAACATCGATGACATGTAATTTAGCAATCGTACTAATTCTCCCACTTTCATAAGCAATGTAATTGATCCAAGGGCTCTTCTCCTTTCTGATTAAATCCTCTTAACATCATTTTTTTAGCTGTGAGCTCCTAAGCCTCAATATCCAAGTATGTCAACGTCCGTGGACTCATTAAGTTGTATGATTCTCCAGGATCCATTAAAACTCCGGACAATACAAATCTGCTGATATTAACAGAGATGTATACCGATCAGTTGTGATCAGCGGTACCAAGAAAGAAGTCCTTATCTGTTAAACTTATCCCAATCTACTATTTTAACGAGCAAACTTCATCCGAGGATGTGCTTGTCAACTTAACTAAGCAAATCAATGGGTTAAAAACGGCTATAACTAAAGATTCTCTTATCTTCATCATGGATGCTTAATTTGGCCAACAACTTCGAAAGATGAGCTAGCATGTTATAATACAATTTATATAATCTTCCAATTTTCACTTGGTTGTGTGGCTCTTCCACTGACCGAGCTGGACATATCTCTTCTTGAGTTACAATTTTCTTTCATTTATCCATTGGAGTTGTTCTCGAGGGTAATACCTTTCCACTCCTTAGGTTTATTTCTATAAATTCTTCTCCTTCTTGCAATGTTCTAGGTAAATTTTTCGTTGCTTCTTCTTCATTAGAGGGATCCAAATTGATGGCAAGTGGTGTGCCACAATGCTCAAAGATAGGCTCCTCACTCTTAGTGCTATCATAACAAGTGTCATCAACATCTTCTTCATTCTGGTTAATGGGTCTATTAGAATCAAGCACAATTTAAGGATCGGTTTAGGAATCGAGATTGGAGTTAGATCAACCAAAATCAGTTATGTTATCACTAGAAATAGTTAAAATGTATTCAAAAGCATAATCATTATATTCATAATATCCCAGTGGGGCAAAAAGATAATCATACATGGTCAGGGGTTCGGGGATTTTCTTCCCTGAATCCAAGGCAACCAATCTAACAGAGGCGACCCCTATCCTACCCCCTGCACTATCAATCTTCATGGTGTTATTCTTCGCTTTCCTTTTTGATTGTGGTGGTTTCTCTAGCAAAATCTCCATTTTTGGCTCGGCAGGCTAAAGACTCTGAGCAGCTGCTTGTGCTGATGGAGTCTGAATCTGATTTCTTATAGTATGTCTAAGCATTTTTGGAGAACTTTCACCAAATTGTACTCCATCCATCTTTCTTTGAAAATGGATATATCGGAGTGATCAGCTTGATCGAAATCATATTTACAGAACATTTTTCATGTTCTTTTAAATATTCTTTTGAGATCATTATATTCCCTTCTTTAAGATTTTTCTCAAGCCAATCCTTGAAGACGAAACACTCCTCTATAGTATGTCCGAGCATTTTATGTTATGGGCAATAATTTAGCTTATCCTTCTTATCAACCTACTCAGGTTTTATTGGATCTGGCAATCTGAACTCAGACTTCTTCATCAGTTTTCTGAAAAATTTGGGTGCAACATCATCTTTGAAGGATTATATTGCTTTCTTTTGCTCTGAAAGAGTTGGACCCTTCTTATTTTCTATTGATTCAATGCTCCTTGATGCGATTACTGGCTAGACTGACCATACTGTTGTGTTCATTGCTGAGCATGCTATGATGACAGCTAGGAACCTTGAAGAGAATGTTTTACTTGTATCTTCATTGGCTACTTTCACTTATCAAACATTGCCACAGTCCCAGACTTCTTGTCAAATATTCGTTATGTTCTTGCCTTTTCCAATTTTTTTTGAGAATCCATGTGTTTAACTTCCTCTTACAGATTGCTAGCTTTGCTGAGTAGCTTCTCGAAGGACTTGATGGAGAGTTCCTTAAGCATGAAAGCTATTGGCCCATGGATGCTTTTGAGTAGGACCTCAATCGTATGATGTTCCTATAGTTGGGGTTCACACTTCATGCTAAGGTTTCTTCAACTCAAGATATAATCTACTAGATTCTTGTAAGGCTTTGCCTTTCCACTACAAGATTTGAAATAGAAACATGATGTCGTGCTCTGGGAAATCTCTTTACAAACAACTATTCCAACTCGGTGAATGTTTTCACTGATCCATTGAGAAACATGGCATACCAATCAACTGTTATTCCTGATAGGCTGCTAACAAACTGACAGAAAATCAAGGCTTTGTTACCATTGGTATTACCACAATTGGCTCAGAAGTGTGATATGTGTTGTATAGCATTTCACCATCAAATATCTTAAATTTTGGTAACACATAAACACAGTGAGGAGAGAAAGAAGTTCATTCCTATCACTTGATTTAATGCAGTTTTCAGAAGACTTGCTATCAAAGAAGGATGTTCAGTTAGCGAGTTACTTAAACGAGTGGGAGATGCAATTTCTCCTCACATGAAGAAGGAAATTTTGAAGGATTTTAAATCTGCTAGACAGTCCCACAAGACAACTGGAGTGCCACCTACTCGCATCCCTGTTTAGTTCTATTTAGGAAACAGAGTTGATACCGCAGTGATTAATATTTATTACACTACCACCAAGACCACTGGTCATCGACTGATTAAGTTGAGACTAGGTCCGAAGATCTTACACATCACCCATTATGAAGATATCTCTATAATCCCAAAGGCAAAGACAAGACGCTTAACTGGCACTGTAGCCGGTCTACGCCACGGGAGGCTTACTTTCCCTCTACATACTGATGTTTCTACGAAGACGCTCTATCCTGAGACATCATCTTTGAAAAAGAAAAAGGTATGGGTACCCAAGGTTGTTGCACCGATACAGTTCAGTGAGCCCGCGTGACAAGAAATGATACTAGGATATGAAATATCTGACATCGTCGTGATAATAGCCAGCGAGATGGAGGAACAAGTAGAGGACTTCCATCAGGGTCCTCCAGATCTTAAAGCAATCAAGGAATCAATAATTGAAAAAAAGGTTGAGAAACTCAGGATCAAAATTTCCGAGTTAGCTAGAGAACATGGAGTTTCCGTTGATAGCGACAATGAAGATTTTGATTACAATGATTATGTGGAGGAGGATTTCATGGATGTCCATGTGATCAAAACTAGAGCCACCACGTCTGCGCGCGAGGCTCAACCTCACACTGAAGAGAACGCCATAGATGAGTTGCATATGGTTATCCTCCTAAGAGATGAGCAGGTTAGTCTACTGGAGAAAAGAATAGAAGAGATGACTGCAGCTATGACCGCCATGGCCACCATTCAGGGGAAATCACAAGTACATTAATTGGCTTCTCCAGAGATTAATCAACCAGAAATCATACACATTATAGATGAAAGAAGAGAGGATACTTCAGCAAATAAAGTTGAGCAATAGAAGAAAGATCCTCCATCAAGTGCCAGGCCAGAAAAGGAGTTCAAGCAGATGGTTGAAGAAGTGCGGGATGCCTTAGCCCAATCCAAGGGCGGTGCATCAATTTTGAAGGGTAGACCATACCCGGAGGAGTTCGATGTCGTGCTTTTCCCCAAGGATTTTGTGGCCCCAAACTTTAAAATATTTGACAGGACTAGACAACATATAGCACATTTCCGAGCCAGTTGTGGCAACACAAGAAATAATGAAGCTCTACTCTGTCAGCAGTTCGTCAGCAGCTTGTCAGAAATTGCTTTCGACTGGTATGCTAACTTACCCAATGGGTCAGTCAAAATTTTTTTTGAATTATAACAGTTATTTTTTAAAAGATTCTTTGGGACACAACACCATGTGTGTATCGGAGAGCTCATGATGGAAAAGCAAAATTCTAACGAAACTTTAGTGGACTATATCTTGAGGTGGAGAAACCTTAGCATGAAATGTGATCCTTAGCTACAAGAACGTCATGTGAGTGAAATCCTACTCAAAAGCATTCATGGGCTAGTAGCTTTCATTCTTAAGAGACTCACCATCAAATTCTTCGAGAAGTTACTCAACAAAGCTAGCAGTCTTCAAGAAGATATAAAGCACATGGAGCCACATGAAAAGGCTAAGGTGGCCAATGTGTTCGAAAAGAAATCTGGAGTAGTGGTGACCGTCAACAAAGGAAAGCAGCTGATAAAGATATATGCAGAAGAACATCGTTAGTCCTCTCATAAACAGAATAATCAATCCAACCAGTTGCCGCCTTAAGAAGGAGCACCTTGAACATGGGATAAAAGAATATCCCCATTGGAGCGACAAAAAGTTGTGTATGCCTTCAAGGATGAAGTTGTACCTAAAATATTCAGGAGCCTAATGAAGAAGCCAGAATTTAAACTATCAGAGCAAAAGAAGCCCGAAGAGGTGGATAAGAAGAATGAACCAAATTATTGCCCATACCATCGGTCTCTTGGGCACACTATATAAAAGTGCTTCGTCTTCAAAGACTGGCTTGAGAAGAACCTCAAGGAAGAGAACATAATAATCCCGAAAGAGTTTTTGAGAGAACCTGAAAAAGGTTCCACAAACATGATTTCAGCTGAGTCAATCTCCCCAATTAATCTGTATGTCAGAATAGATGGATGGAGTACAACTTGGGATGAACTAAAGAGGGTCCTTAATAAAATATAGGATTCATCAAAACAAGCTTCTACAAATACCGAAGAAGAATGGAATGAGGTATGGAACATATCATCCAAGAAAATACTGAACAAGATCCAGTCTACATCAAAACAAGCCCGAGATGAAGATTTTGCCAAGAGATCTGTCATCGTCAAGAACAAAGAACAAGAAGAAGAAAAGCGTCACTACAAAGACTGATAGCACGGGGGGTAGGATAAGGGCTGCCTCTACTAGATTGGTTGTCTTGGATTCGAGGAAGAAAATCCTGGAACCCCTGACTTTGAATGATTATTATTTTGTCCCTTAGGGGTTTATGAATATAATGATTGTGATTTCAGCTATGATTTAACTATTTTTGGTGATAACGTAACTGATTATGACCGATCTAGCTTTGATCTCGATCCCTAAAATGATCCTCAAATCATACGAGAGTCTGATGAACTCGTTGTTAATTCCAAAGAAGGCATCACTAATATTGCTTACGACAGCACCGATAACGAGGAGCCAATTCTCGAGCATCACGGTATACCTCTTGCCATCAGCTTAGATCTTTCCAATGAAGAGGGAAAGACACTGAAAGATTCAACAATGATATCTTAAGAAGAAGAAATCATAGAAGTTAACTTAAGGAGCGAAAAAGTATTACCACCAAGAATACCTTCAATAGACGGGAAAACAGATAATGACTCAGTAATGAGATCCTTCATCAATAATGATTACTATCAGCATTCCATATCTTGTAAAAATTTTTTTAATTAAAAATTTAAAAACACTCCGAGCGTCACATCTAGGCACAACAATAGCTTCAATCCATTTAGACATATAATCAACAACAAGTAATATATATAAATTTCTAAATGAAGGCATAAATGGTCCCATGTCTAATCCCCACACATAAAAAATTTCAACTTCTACTGTGTAATTTAGAGGCATTTCGTTTCTTCTAGAAATATTTCTTACTCGTTGACATCTATCGCATATTTTAATATATTCATTAACATCTCTAAAAATAGTAGGCCAATAAAATCCAACATGCAAAATTTAATATGCAGTTCTATTATCTCAAAATATCCTCCAAATTCAGAATCATGGCATCTTTCAATTATTTGTTGAGTTTCTTCATAAGACACACATCTTCTAATAATTAGATCTTTACATTGTTTATACGAATATGGGTCATCCCAAAAATAGTCTTTCGAATCATAGATAAATTTCTTTAATTGTGGATTCTTGATATTAGGTGGTAGAATATCACTTACAATATAGTTTACTATATCAGTATACCATAGTACATCCATTTCATCAATATTATATAAATGATTATTAGGGAAATTTTCTAAAATTTCATTTGCAAAATTAGTTAATATTTCTATTTCTCTTCTAGAAAAATGATCAGCTATTTGATTATCATTTCCCTTTCTATCAACCATGATAAAATCAAACTCTTGCAATAGAAGTATCCATCTAATTAATCTTGGTTTAGCATCCTTCTTACATTAAGTATTTAATATTATAATGATTGAGTGCACTACACATTTAGTTCCAATTAAATAAGGTCTAAATTTATCAAAGGCATAAACAATAGCTAATAACTCTCTTTCAGTAGTAGTATAATTAATTTGAGCATTATTTAGAGTTTTACTAGCATAATATATAACTTTAAAAACTTTATCGTGCCTTTGACCTAATACAAGCCCCAATTGCATAATCACTAGGATTAAACATTATTTCAAATGGTTTCTCCTAGTCAGGTGGTACTATTATAGGTGCAGTGATTAATTTTTTCTTTAATAATTCAAATGCTTTTAGGCATTCCTCATTAAAGTCAAATTTCATATTTTTTTTCTAAAAGTTGGCATAGGGGTTTAATTATTTTTGAAAATTTTTTATGTAGCGCCTGTAAAATCCAGCATGTCCAAGAAAACTTCTCACCCCTTTAACACTATTAGGAGGTGGTAATTTTTCTATAACTTGGATTTTTGCAGGATCTACTTCCATGCCTTTTTCAGAAATTTTATGCCCAAGAACAATACCTCTTGCAACCATAAATGGACATTTTTTCCAATTTAAAACTAAGTTGATTTTTTCACATACTTATAGAACTTTTTCTAAATTATTAAGACAACTCAAACAAAGTCCCAAATATTGAAAAATCATCCATAAACTCTTCCATTCTATGCTCTATAAAATTGTTAAAAATTGACATCATGCCTCTTTGAAATGTTGCAGGTGCATTGCACAGTCCAAAAGGCATTCTACGAAAAGCAAATGTTCAGTATGGGCTTCTAAATGTTGTTTTCTCTTGATCCTCTGGAGCAATTGGAACTTGGTGATATCCGGTATATCCATCTAAAAAGCAATAATATTTGTTCCCAGCCAATCTATCAAACATTTGGTCTAAAAAGGGTAAAGAAAAGTGATCTTTTCTGGTGGCCATATTTATCTTTCTATAGTCAATGCAAATTCACTAACCAGTTACTTGTCTTATTGGTATTAATTCATTTTTCTCATTTTCTTCAACAGTCACCCCTCCTTTCTTCGGAACACAGTGAATTGGGCTTACCCAAGTACTATCTAAAATAAGATATATAATTTCAGTATCTAACCACTTTAAAATATCATTTTTAACAACTTCTTTCATTATTGGGTTTAATCTTCTCTGAGGATCCGCTTTATGTTCATACTGTTCATCTAATGAAATTTTGTGCATACAAATTGAAGGACTAATTCCTTTAATATTGCTAAAGTCCATCCAAAAGCCTTTTTATACCTTTTCAACATTTATATCAACTTTTGTTCCTGAATTTCAGTTAGCTCTGAAGATATAATAAAAGGCAATGTAGATGACTCTCCTAGAAATACATTTTAAATGGGCAGGTAATATATTCAATTCAAGTTCAAGTGGTTTAATACTTGAAGGAATAAGATTTTACTATCATTTTCCAACAAGTTTAATGCTTCAAATTTGCTTTGAATATAATCCAAATCTTCTTCTTTTACTTCATCTTGAGTATCAAAAATTTCTCCTTGCTTTAATTTATCATCGAATTCATTCTTAAACTGCTCATTACTTAGATAATCGGTTAATTCTGTCCTAAAATATTCATTATATTTTCCTATTACAGGATATTTCATAGCTTTTGCTATATTAAATTTCACTTCTTGATCATTAACCCTCATTATTAATTTTCCTTTTTGCACATCAATTACAACTCTCCCTGTTGCAAGAAATGGTCTCCCTAAAATAATAGAAATCTCTTTATCTTCCTTCATATCCAATACTATAAAGTCTGTAGGAAAAATACATTTATCCACTTTTACTGGCACATCTTCTATAACTCCTTTTGGATAAGTTATTGATCGATCAGCTAAGTGAAGAGTTATAGTAGTAGGGTAAATTTCTCTCAAATCTAAATGTTTAAAAATTGATGAAGTCATAAGATTGATACTCGCTCCTAAATTACACAAAGCTTTTTTGTAAAACTTTTCTCCAATTGCATAAGGTATAGTAAAACTACCAAGATTTTTAATTTTTCAGGAATCTTTTTCTGAATAATAGCAATACACTCTTCACTGAGTGTAGTGGTCTCATGATATGCGAACTTCCTTTTCTTGTTTAATACATCCTTCATAAATTTTACATAACTTGGCATTTGTTCCAAAACTTCAACAAAAGGAATTTTTATCGTTAACTTCTTAAGGATATCCAAAAATTTTGTAAATTGTTTATCTTTATTCTTCTGCTTCAGTATTTGAGGAAACAGAGGTAATGTTTTTCAATAGGGATCTGTGTTTGTCCATTTTTTTGTTGATCATTTTCCATTTCTTCCTTCTTTTCATCAACTTTAGTTTCTCTTTGGATCCTTGTTTCAACTACTTTTCCACTTTGTAATTGAATAGCTTTAATTTGCACTTTATTTTGATCTTTTGTATTAACTTCCACAGTACTTGGAAGAATTCCAGAAGGTCTATTACTAAGTGCAGTAGCAATATGTCCTAATTAATTTTCAATATTTCCAATAGCAGCCCCTTGATTCTGTATTTTATTTCTCATATTCAACATTACTTCTTCCAGCGTCAACTTCTTTAGGGTTGGAGTTAAATCCTGGAAGATAATAAGGTCGAAAATTAGGATTTCCTTGATTTTTCAGATTTTTGGATGGATTCACCAAATTATTATAATTATTTCAACTAAAATTAGGGTGATTTTTCCATCCAGAGTTAAAATAGTTAGAATATGGATTGTGATTTTGATTATTTATAGTGTTTAAAGTTTCATAAGATGATTGAGTATTAATAATCTGTCAAAGTGAATTCTCCTCTAATACTGGAGGTATTTGAGAATAATTCACTCCCATTTGATCAATCTCTTTAGAAATAGCAGCAATTTGAGACGCAAAGATAGACATTGGATCAAAATCGTGAATACTAGCTACTCTCTTAGGATTTACCCTTTGAGAGGGCCATTGAAAATTATTAGTAGACATTTATTCAATTAAAGAATATGCTTCATCAAAAGGTTTTGACATTAATGAACCACCCGCATCATTATCAATAATAGATCTAAGTGATCATACTAATCCATTATAAAATGTTTGAATTATTAACCAATCTAGTAAAGCATGGTGTGGACACTTTCTAAGAAGATTTTTAAATCTTTCACAGGCTTTATATATTAATTCCCCTTCATACTGACAAAAGGATGTAATATCATTCCTAAGCTTAGCGGTTTTCGAGGGTGGAAAATATTTAGCCAAAAATTTTTGTGATAGTTCTCCTAAGTTCTAATAGATCCTGGTGCTAACAAATTTAACCAAGCCTTGGCTTTATCCCTTAATGAAAAAGGAAAATAGTCTAAGTCTAACAACATCATTAGACACTCCGTCATATTTAAATGTAGCACAAATTTCAAGAAGTTTAAAAGTAGCACAAATTTCAAGAAAACTAGCAAGATGTAAGTTAGGATCTTCAGTAGGTGTCCTCCAAACTGGTTATTTTGTACAATCTGGATAATAGTAGGTTTAAACTCAAATGAATTAGCAGCAACATCAGGATTTTGAATAATCAAGTGAAGTTCATCTGTTATCAGATTCACATAATCTTTTAAAGATCTTTGACAATTTTCATTTACTGGATTATCTAAGTTATTCACCATTTCCTGTAAATTTTTAATTTCTCTTTGTAGTTTTTGAATTTTTCTAATAGTATGTTCTAATTATGAATCGTAAGGTACTAAACCTTTAGATCCAATATTTTGCATAAACAAATAAAGTAAGCAAAGTAAAATAAACACTCTAATAAAAATATTTCTTTTTAGATTTTTTAATTTTTTAATTTTTTTATGGTATATATTTTATCTCAAAATTTCCTAATTTATCAAAACTATTTAATTTAGCTGTTACCTGTCCCAGCAACGGTGCCAAATACTTGATCAATTTTTTTTTTGTTACGATAGATTATGTAAAATTTAAATAAGTATAATCAATTAATATTTGGATTCTACGCAAGTATATATATAGTTACCAAGTAATAATGGACTTTCTATTTAAGCCCCAAAGATTGATCTACAAATCTATTAACTATGCTTATGTAACAAAGATTTTTATGTGAAAAAAGCATCATTCCCACTACAATGAAGCTATGGTAAAATGAGATGAGATGAATGTTCATTATACGTATTGTGCAAAATAGGAGCAATTTTAACACTCTACCCTGATACGATGCATAGAAAATCATTGGTTGATCTCAATTTTTAGTCCCTAAATCCATGGCTCGGCTAGGAGGATACCAGCTCCCACTTCTCCTTACCTGAAGGCTAGCTTTTGCTTCAGTTTTTAAACAATAAGATCGAATTGAAGATTTTAGTCTGTCACCCTAAAGGTTCTCTAGTTCTACACCCAACAAAGAATATTTCCCTATTTATTTGCACTTAATTCCATGAACGATGTTCTCCTTCATGAAATCAAATGTGATCCTCACTCTGTTGTAGAACTCATACTTCATTTCACGGATCATATGCATGAATCAAATATAGAACTCATACTCCATTTCCCGGATCGTATGTTTCACAACACATTTTAACAATTCAATTGGTCAGATCAAAAAGTAAATTAACTTTGGAGTTGAAAAATCATAATAATTTATTTTACATTTTAATATTGGCACATCTATATTATCTTATCATTTCATCATATATGAAATTAAAGAGAAATATAGAGGGAACTACTCAGACTTCATGATAAAGAAATAATAAAACACTAATTTCATATATAAAAGAAAGTTCATACAACACTGATAATAAAGCAACACTTATCTGAAAACTCTTTCTCAAAGCAAATCCTTTGTAGCCTTTCCTTAGAAATGAAGGAAGAAGATATCTCTCTTTTCTCCTTCTCCAACACTCTTACAAAAAGTTTCACACTAAATCTCACCACAAGAACTCTAAACTATGAAAGCAAAATAAAAAAATTGACTCCAATATGGTAGTGGAATGGAATGATGTGGTGCGGAAAATTAACTTAGAGGAGTGAAAAACGTAGAGGAACCCTTTTTCTGATGAAATTTGGCCCCAAATAGAGCCCAAGGTTGGTTCTTCAAGAGGTGCCTCCAAAAACTCTTCAAAAAATTGTCCAAATACATCAAACCAAATAAGTTTTTATGCACCTCGGCGCTAATATCAGCGTTGCCGGCTCTGAGCATTTCTTTAAAAACATAATTTTGACTCTGAATTTCATCTTTTTTGCTTTCTTTTTGCTTTAAGCCCTAAAAATCAGCAACCTGCAAGAAAACATCAAAATGTCTTCCATTAAAGTGTAATATCACAAAAAATGAGTATAAAATATGGGTCTAAAAATGCATATATTTTCGGTGTATCAACTTTTAAGTCATGATAATCGATAAAATTACAATTTTTCTTCTTATTATAGAAATGGTGGTAAGTGAGTTCCTGCCTTTTAATCTCATTGTATTTCAATCATCCACACATGTTCAATAGGATTAAAATTATCCATCTTTTCTTTTTAATTAATCTTAAATATTGATTAAGACACCAAAATCAAAAGTTACCCCTTTGCTTTCGGGGCTCTTTACCTAATAACTCATTAATCAAAATTTAAATAACTTTGAGAATTTAGAGTGTCCTATCCATCGGTATATTAAGACATTACGGAAGAAAATGTGGCCTTTTCAAAATTTTTATTTAATTTAAATAATTATTTAAATTTAAATGGTAGTATTTTCAAAGTTCACTTTAATTAACTATCCAAAATAAATTTTTAATTCATGAGAAAATTATTAGTGGTCCCCTTAGGTTAGAGAAATACTTAGACAAAATTCCATGATTTTTTAATTAAATTTCTATCATTATTATATAATCATGAATCAATTAAATGTAAATTAATGTTTTAATTACCAAAAGTTATCTTTATATTTTTATTAGACCTCTCTAAGTTCAAGGAACTAAGAGAAATAAAATTTGTATTAAAATTCATTTTTTAAGCTTTAAAAATTTATTTTTAACTTAGAAAAATTAAGAAAAATAATTTAATGAGTCTTAAGTGATCAGGAAATTATCAGGAATATTTTGAAATATTTTTGTATTTTAGGAATTTTTAACTATTTTTAATTATTTCTTAATCCAAAATAAAGCTAAAAAATAAAGTATTTTATCAAAAATGATTTTTATTTCTCCTAAGTGCTCCTTATCATAAGGAAGTTAGAAAACCTCTTTTCATAATTTTCGCAAGTGCGTTTGATTTAATATTATTAGATTTGTACAAAAATATAAGGTTTCTTTGAAAATCAACTTTAGTGGTCAAACTTAGCCAAATAATTTTTAAATTTTTACATTGGGTGAACATCATTTTCGTACATAGCGTGGATTTGATTTTGTCAAATTTTTATTGTTATTTAATTTACATAAATTAAAATAAGATATATACATTTAATTAGCTATATAAATGTACAAAATAATTCAAATCATCGTGACATTTTTTTGGAGCTTCTCTCATTATAGGAAACCTACTAAAATTATTCCCAAAATTTTTCAAGTGGTATTTTAATTTATATTATTATAATAAGTCAAAATAGTCATTGTAGCTTAAAAATTAAGGCTAGAAGCATAGAGGTGCCCTTTGACCTTTGAAAAATCCGAGAACATCCCCTCTATCATACGGAATGAACCCTAAAAGCTTCAAGCACTCGTGATCAATGCTTGATCATAATGAATTAAAATACTCTAGAAAGTATTTAATTCATTAAAAATCAGAGAGTCAACAAATAATTTTTATTTATATTCCACATTATTCTCCTCTATTCACTAAGCAAGAGGGTATTTTTTTTTTTATTTTTAATCTTTTTCTGGAGAAAGATATGAATTTTTAAAGTTCAGGCATTAAAATAAATTCACAAAATCCACATTTTTCTACTTAAACATGTGGTGCTGACAAGATCATAGGCAACTCCAAAAGGCCACGCGGTGCTCCGCCATTTGACGCCACCTCCTGACTCAACTGCCACGAGTCTCGCCTTTTTGTTCCATTCGCTCATCCAGATTGATCTCTTCTATCAATCCAATACTCGTGCGATCAGATGACATCCTTTTATCATCCGAAAGTGACTTAAATCGTGAGCCGCTCACACTAAAACATTAAGATCTTGAGCTAAACCTAACCAATTTTGGGTTTTGGCCATTTAGGGATTTTTCGAGGTGACTATTTTAGGCAGTTGAGGTAGTGGTTGGCCAGGGTCTGGTCACCTTTGAGGTCAGGGAGATCAGGGGGTAAGTAATTATGATTAACTCCCAAGCGTAAGCAATGATGACAAAGATATTTAAAGTTTAGGCCAGATATGGGGTGAAATCTCTTAAATAAAGGGACCATTGCTCCATAGATCATCTAGGGTGGGCTAGATGAGTCTAGTTTGTTCACTAGGATACATTTGGTGGCTGTGGTGTCATTAATTTGGTCCCTTTGGCATGGCTTAGTCAATTTTGGTGCATGGGTTCAATTTGGGTCAAATTATCTTGAGATTGGGTTTGGGTTAAGCTATCCATGGCATTGAGCCCAATTGATTGATCAAATTTTTGTGGGTGATTGTCATGAGTGGTTTAGAAAATATTTGGAGTGATTTTGAATTGACCTGGAGGTTCAATCAGAGGGATTTTGGGCATTTGATCAATTTGGGAATGTTGGGCTAGACTTAAGTTTAGGTTGGGCTAGAGTTGAGTTAAGTCTAAATTAAGAGTTCAAAACAATCTAGGGAAATGTCATGAAGTGTTCTCTACATTAATTGGGCATCAATTTTGAGGTTAGGGCATTCAATTTGGTAGAATTTGGGCACATGGCTAAATTGGGGCAAAATTGGGGGTTTTGGATTTGGGTTAAAATTGAGTGAAATTGAAGATTGAAAAAAATCAATTAAGGGTTCAATATGATGTATGAAAATGTTTCAAAGAGTTTATGATACACAATTGGGGCAATTGGAAAGATTTGGGGGTTCAAGTGAGAGGGATTTTGGATTTAGGCCAAATTGGGGCTTTTTGATTTAGGTTGAAATTGGACTCAAATTTGGGTTAATTGGACTTGGATTTTGTTTCAATTGAGCTTTATAATGATAAATTTTAGTTTAAAATTGAAATTTAGGGAAATTGGGGTCAAATTGATGGACATTTGAGGGTGAATTTTGGGAAATTTGGCCTTTAAGGACAATTTGGGGCTTTTGGTCAAAGTTGGTCAAATTGATCAAATTGGGTTCAATTGAAGGGTACAAATTGATTTTAGGGACATTTGAGATGATTTTAAGGGTTTTGGAAAATTTTGGGCTACCAAGGGTTTTTTTTGTAATTTTGGCAAATTTGGGGGTATTTTGGTAATGTTGGGAGGTTTTGGTCAAATTTGGAGATTGGGAGTGTTTGGTAAATTGGGTAGATTTGGTGGGAAAAATGCTAAGGTTGGTATTTTGGTGAAAGTGAGGTGCCAGCCAACCTATTTGAGCCATAGTCCAATGGAATCTCCATTTGGGACCTTTATGTACTTGTCTTTACTAAACCTTAGCCTAGGGCTAGTGGGTCTAGGGGACCATCTACATGAGTTTCCCGAAAGATCAAGGGATCAAATTAAACAAGTTTGGATTTAGGTTTGTGAGTTGTATGTTCTGTGCAAGTGAGTGATAATGTATGCACTAGCTCAAGACCAACACCTAGAGTCAACCCCTAAGTCAAGTCATTCCTATGAGGACTCCCCTTGAGCTCCCTATATTGACTCAACGTACTAAGTGCTAGAGGTTAGGACCAATAAGTAGAACTTCAAGTTGAACAGAAAAGGGTTTCAAATTTCTAATGGTCAGGGTTTCTTTTGTAGTTCTTTAGGAATAGTCAAAAGGAAAGTCCTATGGCTAGGCCCTAGGCTACTAAAGAGGAGAAAGCTAGACCTTAACCAAAAGTGATGTAAACAGAGTATTACGGGACATTTGAAGAATATACAACCACCTCAATAATGCTTAGAAAATTAGAGCATCCAAATGTAGAGTCGTATATACCACAGTTTGCAGAACCACAACAACCTTGGATTTCTTCAGAGGTTGAGTAAGAGGGGCTGCCTCGATGTTTGTAGAAGATTCCTCGGTCTGAGCTGGAAAAGATACGCATGGTCAAAAAATATGAATTTGATTATTATGGGGAAATTCAAGGAGATTTCATGAATATCCTGGAATGACTTGAGTTACATACTTGAGTATTCTCATAAAGGGGTTAAAGAAAGATATTGGACTGTGTGTTTGATCTCAGGGACAAAGGTTGAGCAGGTCTACTGAAGAAAAAGATGTATTAAGAGCCACAAAAATGGATGAGAGGAAAAGGAAAAATCACCATCCAATGTGATTGTTATTTTATCTTTGTAAAGGTCAGGCACGAGAACTCCCCGAGAAATTTATGAAATGATGTGGTGGATCCCATGCCATCCACAATAAACAAAAGGATTAAGAGAATGGTGGAATGGAATATTTTGCCAACAGACTGTATTCCAAATAGTTGCATCATCAAAATTTATGAAGAAGGAGACTGCATCGCTCCCCACATTGACCATCATGATTTTGTTAGACCATTCTATACAACTTCATTCATGAGCCAAAGAAATATTATGTTCAGGAAAGGGATATAGATCATCAGCTTTAGAGAGTTCCAAGGATAGGTCGAGATTTCAATGTCATGTTGTTTAGTACTGATTTTGAATGGAAATGGAGTTGACCTAGAAAAAAAATGTGTTCCTACAGTGCCACATCACAGAGTCTCAGTTTCATTATAAAGAATAGATGATAGTAAAGTGGCGTATGCATATCAGCTCGACCAAGATTTAGAGGTACTGCACCCGTACTAGTTGTGAGGTAGTTGTACATCTAAGTATATGCAAGGGGACTTCAATTTTAGAGGGTGGGTTAGAAGGTTAGCTTGATTACAAGATGATCTCAGAAGATAGACAAATGATTGGTAGTATAGAAGAGGTTCGAGCGTTAAAGTGCATAAAAGTTATACAGCAGATTCCTAGCCCTTGGTATAGAAAGAATAACAGAAAAGATCACAAAGATTAAGGTCGACATGGCTTAAATTGAAGCAAAAGTAAATGATAATAATGCACACTTGGAGCATATCAGATGGCAACTCAAAATGCAATTCAGCCATACAGGTCATATTGAAGAAGCGTACACGGTGATGTATTTAAAAATAAGTTGATTTATGAAGACTCAATGAGAGTTCTTCACCGTTGTCCGTTCTATCAAATCTATATTCTAAATGCCCTGGGGGAAACAAGTGAAAGATTGGGATAAGTTCCACCGGAAGGAGAATGGAATTAAGTTTGAGAGTCTAGTTTGTTTATTTGTAGTTAGTGTTTGTTTGTTTTGTGTGTTTTGATGTTAAGTTTATTTTGTATCTGAATTGATGTATTTAGGATTTATCACATCCAAAAATCTTTGGATTGAAGAAAATATGTGTACATTTTTTTTGTATTTGATTTGAAAAATTAATGAATTTTTTTATTTGTGTGAAAGGTCATGTGTTATAAAATGTTAAATCAAAATTGTGAAAATTTGTGAATTTTGAAAAATAGGAGAATAGAAGGAGAAGAAAATAGTTATTAAGATTTATAAAACCATTTAGGGATGGATGAGTTAGGAAAGATGTGCATTTAACATAAAAGTTAAAAATATTCAAAATTGTGCACTAGCACCTAAGCGCCAAAACCCCTCGCTTAAGCGCATGTTACCAGAGAGGTAGGCACCTAAGCGTTGAACCAGTCGCACTTAAGTGCTGGTTCACTTTAACCAGTTTAGGAACGGTTAAAAGTGAAATGTTGAACCAAAATTGCCTTTTTTAGCCGCGACCGTCATCTTCTTCCTCTTGTGTTCACGATTCTTGACTTATGGCACCTCCAAAAATGAAGATTTCTTGGTGGAATTGAGCCAAATTTATTAGATTAGATCTTCTTAAGTTGAGAGCTTCAATTCTATGTAAATTTTTTTTATTTTCACCATATATTTGGAGTACATAGAGGAATTATCCGAAAATCATTATTCATGGTGAAAACTTAAGAAAAATCTATGGAAATACATAGAAATGATAATTTAAGCTTTTTGAAGTTAAGTTTAGTGATTTAGACTTAAGTTTAGGATTTATTGAAAGTTTTATGTGATTTTTAGAAATTAGCACAAAAAATGAAGAGGAGAAAAGGGGAAGTCCAATTTTAATTGAAGAAAAATTTTCAGTTCAAAAGCTCAGGATCGATATGTAGAAGCGATGTAGTCGTGAAAGTTGATTCCTGAGCAGTGTTTTAAAAATCAGGGTGGAGCTATGGAAGATTTGATANAGTGTTTTAAAAATCAGGGTGGAGCTGTGGAAGATTTGATAGTTTGCCGACAGTGGGAATGTTTTTGTTGTTTTTCTGCTATAGCAGTCATTTCTGTAGTTTGGGAGTTTTACACTAATCTTCCTGAGGCAGAGGAAGATCAGGTTATGGTGAGAGGGAAATCAGTAACTTTTTCCCCGGAGGTAATCAATTTGTTTTACCAGCTACCCATGAATTTATTATGTTTTTATTCAAATGTTAATCCAACTGAGGGAGAGTTAGATGAGATTATTTCTTCATTAACTACACGAAGAGGATTATGGAAAATAAAGAATGGTAGGAGAGTGAATTTTCCTTTGTCAAAACTTGATGCCACAGTAAAAGCATGGCACCTTTTTATTTCAGCTCGTCTACTCCCTGCAAATCATCTGTCTAAAGTTACAAGAGAGGGTTGTTTTGAACTATTGTATTCAACAGTCAAAGCTAATTGATATTGTATCCATAATTTATCCAACGCAACTAGTTCTGTCAGAGCTGACACTACTGCAAGATTAAGATTTGCATTCTTAATCTTTTTTTTTGTGTGAGCAGATTGGTGTGAGATTTGATAATTAGGAGAAGATTTTGTAGCCACTAAAGCCTATTATGAGTGTCAATGTGAAATCTTATTTAGAGCATTTTATATTTGGCTAGAAAAGATGATTTTTAAGAGTTTAAGGTGCTTCTACATCTCATGCTTCTACTTCACGAGCATCTACATCACAAGGCCAATCAATTAGTCTAGATTTAGAGTCACAATTAATGAAGAGGATGTTGGATACCATCAACTACACTGCTGATAAGGTACTGAATTTAGAGAACTATTTAGATCATATTAATACCTATATCAATAAAAATATCACACCTCTTTGGAATGCCTTATTAGGGGTGACCAAAGTGTGGCATTTCCTTCATATCCACATTACCCTCACCATAAGCCTATGAATTTTTGGGATGATGATGAAGATGAGGAGGAAGAGGATTGATTTAAATATTTTATTTTTGAATGAAATTTTATGTGTTGTAGTTGTTTGGACTGCTACTCGTTTATATGTTATTGTTTGTTGTAGTTGTTTGAACTGCTGTTATTTTATGTGTTGTTATTTGTTGTGTTGGATACTGTTGGGATGTTTAAAAATGTATTTGTGTTGTTGTTAGTAGTTATGCTTTCTTTTTGTGGTAGTGATTGTGTGAACATTGTTGTTTAATTATACTTTGTTGGTTTGTGAAGAACTTATTCCAGAGATATTAGGAAGGTTTAGAATATTGCCAACTTTCACTTGAGAATTTCATTTTTAAACTTTCAATTTACAACCATGTACTTTTTTATGTTGTAGTTATGAATTTTGTTAGTGTGTGTTTATTTGCTTTTATTATATCCTCCACTGCATATAAGTTTGTTGTATCTCATCTATATTAAAATTAAGTTAAAATTTGATCAATTTATTTTTACTCCTCTTTTTAACTTTTGTACTTTTTTATTTAGAATATGAAAATTCTTGTAAACATTTTATTTTTAGTTTTCATTTCTTCCTATATATATATATATATAATGCTAAAATGTTTTATCTTATTAAAAATTTAAGTTTGGGGGGATCAAAAACAATTTTCAAAACTTGAATTTTTTTTTGTCAAACGTGCTACAAATGAATTTGATTTTTATTGGAAAAAAATGATTGGAAAAAAATGATTGTGTATGAAGTTATATTAGGGAAGTAAAATTTTGAATATAGAAATGAATAAGAAATTTTAGTTGAAACCTATAGTGACGAAGAAAAATTTAAAGTTGAAAATTTTTATTATAGAAATGATAAATATTGTGTAACAATCTTTAGGAGGAGAAGTTGTATTTTTGAAAAATGTAGAAGGTTTAGAATTTTATTTTTCAATACTTAACATTCTTTTATTAAAAATAATTTTCAAAACTATTATTTTATTTTTAAGTAAAGGATATATATCAAACCTTTGCTTTGGGAAAGGAAGAGTAGAATTCAAAACTATTAAAGGCCTATCCAGTATAGTCATCCTCAACTAAAAAAAGAAAAAAGAAAATAAATAGAAAAAGAAAAAGAAAATTAAAGTTTTAAAAGGGAGGAGAAGCTTAAGGATTAGTTCCTAATAAAAATTGGTTCCACATTTTATCTTTTTAAAGATGAAACTTGATAAACTCTTAAGCTTAAGAATATAATATAGTAAGTATAATTATTCTTAATAAAATTTTTTAAGTGGGGGAGATAAAAAGCCTAAAGTATCTATGAACTAGATAAGAACTCATTTTTTTAGACTTCCTCACATTAAAAATTTCTAAACTCTTAGTTGGTCTCATTTGTTAAAGTCTTTTCTAAATTTGATTACAATATTTCTATAAAAAAATTTAAGAATATCCTAAAGAAACTCATTTGCATAATCTGCTTATTTTGGTTTTGAAATATTGGAGTGTCACTTGAGGACAAGTAACGTTTTATGTTTGGGGGATTTTGGTACACCTAAAATATATAACAATTATGTACACATTCTTTCACCTATTTTTGAGGATATTGGCTTTAATGAAAGATATTTGCATTTTTTCTTCTTTCAGGTACAATTAAAAGGATAAAATATGGTGAAAGGAGTGAAAAATGATCAAATTTGGAGCAAAAATGAAAAAGGTGTGAAAATGAACTGTGGCACTAAGCGCCCAGGACTGATGCTTAAGCGCTAGGAGATAAAGAAGGTCAACCCTAAGCGTTGAATAACACACGCTTATGCGTCACGTAGTTAATGATGATAATTTAAGGAATTTGGATGAATTTTGAAAGGGTGTTTGAAGAAACTCTTGCTAAAAACGTGGACTACAGTTAATGTGCACAAAAATACATTGAAATGACTCTTCAAAAGAAGCAAATCTTAAAAGATTTAATAAATGTGGGCATATTTTGAAGACACACCAAAGCGCCTTTTGGAAAACTATAGAAAGGAGGACTTCGGTTGCATTAAAAAGAGAAGATTATAGAGATAGAGATATAGAAGTCTTAGGATACTTTATAGAGTAGAAGGTAAGGAGTTGAGAATTTTTTTTAGGGCTTCTTCTCACTTTTCTCATTCATAGTGAACGAGAAAGTGATTAGCTATTTATAAGTAAGAATCCATTGTAGTTTTTTTAGTGAGATAGAGGGATTTTAACACGCTAGGGTTGGGCAACCAGATCTAGGGAGGATTGTAAGAGAAAGGAAAAGATTCAAAAAAACTTCAAGAGTTCGTTGGAGAGGAATTCAAGATAAGTATTTATCTTTGTGACTACATTTTTTTTAATTTAGACTTTTTGTGTTTTTACATGGTTTCTACTTTTAAACTTACTTGTTGTTGTGTTTTCTCCAATAATTCTAAGAAGCTTTCTTTATCTATTTTCTTAAAATGATAAATAATTAAGTGTTGGATTGAAGTTAAGAGAAGTATTGATCTTTAATGCTGAAAAAGTTTTGATGATTTAATCTTTGTACTTCATTTACTTCTTGATTTGGACAGTTGAGATGTTAATTTTTTTTTTGAGAACAGGTAAGATCCGTGATGGTATTGTCTCAGTCAACTAATGGTAGAATCACATGAGATTATATGGATGAGAATGTAATTCATATGGTTGAGTGTAAATAAATAGGAAAATAAGCTTTGAAGGGTGTAGAGTTAGAAGGCTTTAGTCTGCTCCTAATTTGGTTAATTTTTTAAGTCTTGATACAAGATGTTAGCCCCCAGGTTGAGGGAGAAGAGGGAACTCTAGAGTGAGATCTAGTATCTTGCCTACCTAGCTCGTCTTCAAGACTATTCAAACTTTAGATTAACCAATGTTATTTATACCATCTTGATACTCTGAAATAATATGTTGTTTTAAGTGTATATTTTATGCTTATTTTGGGGATATTGCACTTTTAGGAAGGGTATTTTTGTGTTTTTGTTGCAGTTATATCAATTTTAGGTATTTTGAACAAAGGTAGCAAAAAAGATGAAATTTGGAGCCAAAATAGTAAATTTTAGAAAACTAGCACAAGATGTGCCAAAACCTAGAACAGCGCGGTCTTCAGCAAACTGGTGTAAGATTAGCTGATTGGCGCATGATGCGCCGTTTGACAGGAGCTGGTGCAAGATGTGCCAAAGAAGATGTTTTGCAGATTAAGGCGGTTTGAGATAAATTTTGCGTGAATTTTCAAAAGAAAACTTGTTCTAAATACCCCTTGGAGTGATTCAATGCATCTAGACACTTTGGAAGGTTTTTTATGAAGGGATATGTCTCTCGGATCAATGAACATGTCTTTTGAATTCAAAAGATTTGACTTTTAGATAGAATTTTGGAGGGAATTTTGAATTCCTTTTGAAGGGAGGCATAAAAGAGAGGGATGTCTAGGGGCTTGATGAGAGTTGGAGTGGACTGTAAGGGGAGCAAGAAGAGATAGAGATAGTGAAAGACAAGGGCTTGGAGATTTTCTTCAAGGATTGTAGGAAGAAAGGGAAGGTGAGAGATTTCTTCTTCTTTACACTTCTAAGAGAGAATGGAGAGTACTTGTAAGGAGAGAAAGGCTTGGATAGAACTTCTAGAGATTTTCTTGTAAAGGATTGTGAGATAAGTTGTGTCTTTCATTTCTTTTATGTTGTAAACTTATTTTATATATGAAATCTGTGATTTTTTGTATCCTTCTCATAAATTTTAAGTAGTATTCTTTATCCTTCTCCTTACTTTGAGATATGGTTTTGTGAATGATTGATTTTGTTTTATATGATTTTAAATATCAATACTTTTTGGTAATTTGAACTCTGATCTTCATTTACCTTTTGATCTAGCCAATTGAAATGTTAAACTGTGTTGAGAAAGATATGCTCCAAAAGGGCTATGATTTCTACAACTTAGAAAGAATCACATTTGATTTCATAGGAGAGTATTTCATCCATGAAGTTGAGTGCAAATAAATAGGAAAATTTACTTTATTGGATGCAAAATTGTAAAATTTAAGGTGACAGTTTAAATTCCCCAGTTTTGTCCAGTTGACTGGAAAGTGATGCGAGATTGTTAGTCCTCAGGTGAAGGAGTAGTGGAAGCTCTAGAGTGGCAGCCGATATCCTCCTAGCCTAACCACGAAATTAGGAACCAAACTCTGGATTAGTCAATGTTCTTTATGCACTTGGAAGAGGGTAAAGAATAGGATTACTCTCATTTGGCACAAAACAATTTATATATATATATATGGTTTTAATTTCTTCACAATCCATATCCTCATTGTAAATGGGAATGATACTTTCTTAAATTTGAATTTTCCAACACAAAAAAATTATTAGTTTTTGTAAGTTTACTTTTGAAAGTTTAGCATTTAATTTAGTTAACTTTATATTTCAACTACATTTTTGTTAGCATTCACTTATTACTTAATATTCAAATTTTGCGCTTTACTTTTTGTAGTTTTAAAATTGTACTTTACATTATATCTTAAGAATTTACTTAAAGGAATTTCCAACTTCTATGTGGGATTGATATCTAGGACTCCATTAAAGCCCTTTATTACTTCAGCAATATGTATATTTGCGTTATTTTTAAAGGGGGTTTGGCAGTTTAAATTTTTTTATAAAATAAAACTATTTTAATTGAAGTTATTTTTGTTGAGATTAATTTGCATATTTGATATTGTATCTCTCGTGTGTATTTTGTAATATTGAAAAATATTTACAAAATTAACACACTATATCCACCCGCATCACATCTCTAGTAAGGGTAAAGAATAATATTGCTCCAATTTGGCACAACTTAAATTAAATACTTTCACAACATAATTCCTATATTTGTTATTGATTCATGATAAGAAAAAAAGATATTTTATTTTTATTGCTTTCATATTACAAAAGTCTACTTAAATTTAATTAGTTCTTTACTTTATTTTCAATTATAAAAAAAATTACTAAAAAGAATTGAACTTTCATTCCTACCATATTATCTATAGTTTGAGTAAGATTCTTTTTCAAAGTAGAGTTTGTTATTTAATTTCCTCTTAAGAGTTTGTAGTTCTCCTTATGAGTTTGATATTTCGGGGCTTAATAAAAAATTTATATATTACTTGATAACGATACGTATACTTGCATATTATCTCAATATTTAAAGATAACTATTGCACTCTTACTTGCTTTGGAATCAAGTTTTTGGCACCGTTGTAAAGAAGAATTGTAAATAAACAGAATTGAGAATCTAAACACACATACTCCGTAGTACTATCATACCATAAAGTGGAATCAATACCTTAAATAATGTTTTAGTTATTTATGCTACTAAGATAAATTCTAATGAATGTTTTTTATATCTAAAATAAATCTTAGAGTTTTTGCTTAAATGATACGTTTTCACATGTGGTTCCTAATATTTTCAATGTTTTACCTAATCCTTGTCTTTCTTTTTGTTCTACAATAATGAAGGGAAGGACAAAAATGGATAACCCTCAGAAAAAAAAAATTTACTTATACTTTTTCTTATATTGTGTCATGAAATGTTAGTGGGCTTAATGGTTAAACCCACATTGTCGATTGCAAGAGTCTTTTTAAAGAAAACTAATTAGATTTATTTTGTCTTGAAATAAAAGTTTCTTTTTCTATCATTAATGATCCCATTTCTTTTGCTAATTTTAAAGTCTTTCTCAATGAAAAGTGTATAAATACTTTCAATATTGTTGATAATGGTAGGATTTGGTTAAATTGAAATCTTGCAATTTTGAATATATTAAATTTAGATATCAAGCCTCAATACATTCATGATCACATATCTTTTTTTCCAAATTATTTTATTTAATACAACTAATTATGTTGATAACATTGCACGTATTAAAAAGATCTTTAAAATTCTATCATTTCCTTGTCTATATCTAGGAAGCATGAATTCATTTTTTGAGATCTTAAATCCATTAGAATAAATGAGGATAAATTAGTTGGTGTTGCTCATATCCCTAGTAGACATTTTGATTTTAATAATTATATTATGGAGGTTGGTTTACTTGAGCTTTAGAATTTGGGTTATTCCCTTAGTTGGTTTAATGTGAACTAAATAACCATATGCATTTTCTACTTGATACGGATTTTTGATGTTCCTATTAGTTTGATCACTTTGCTCTTTTTTATGTAAGTTCTTATAACCATTTTCTTAGGATCATTCTCTAATGATGTCTAAATGAGAAATTTTATTAATTTGCATTGTAGCATTACATATAAGAATATTGCACTAAATGTCTTAACTCTATTTTTGTGATTTATTAAACTTAGAATTTCTTTGGTGGTGAACCTTTATTTGCTTTGGCTTAATATAAAAATGATTAAATGAATAATAAAATGTGACATTTTCATTCCTTTAATTCTTTATACACTCAAACTAATTATTTTAGAAATAAACAGCATGATATTATGTAATTTCTTGTAGCCCTAATAATAAAGATTTTTTTTCTCTTGCTTCATTAAATTTGAAAGAAATTATTAATACGATTACATGCGATAACAAGTGGGCTAAGCAAAGGGAAAATTACTCTTAGCTCATAAAAGTTGAATATAATACTAAATTGTTTTATCAAAAAGGTCAAATTAGGCATGATTTCAATTATGAAAAGGAGATTCTTGTTAATAATAACATTTTGCATTATTAAAATGATGTTGTTACTGAAGCTTTTGGTTTTTATGTAGATTTACTTAATAACATCTATTTTGAGTTTTATGATATTGTTGATGTGTTCTTTGTTAATAATTAAATTTCTCCTACTAGCAGTATTGACCTTATTATGAATCTTTTTAATAATGTTATTAAGTTGGCATTGTACTTTATATGCTCTCATAAAGCTCTTGGCTCAAATGGTTTCACTTTAATTTTTTTTTAAATCTATTTGGCATATTGTTAGAAAGAATTATGTTAATGTTGTTAAGTGTTTTTTCTTTATGATCAAATAACCTTGTAGGATTAAACATTCGACTACTATGGTTATTTCCAAAAACTTTAGAGCTTATTATTTTAATGACTTCAGGCATTTTTATTTTGTAATATTACTTATGAAGTCATTGTTATTTTGCATGTTAGTAGTTTTAAATTCATTATTTATAGTAAAATTAATCAGTCCTAAGTAACATTTATTAAATATTGCGACATTGCCAATAACGTTAGCTTGGATAATAAATTTATTTTTCACTTCAATTCATTAATTTTTTAAGAAATTTTATTCAACAATTAATCTATTGCATTTTGATACAGCGAAAGACATTTTTTATGATAGAATGGAGCATATAGGTTTTACTTCTCCTTTCATTAAGTTGATTAAATCATGCACTTCAGATTTAAATTTTTTTTGTTATTATTAATTGTGAGTTAATAGGTTACTTTCCTTTTTTTCTTCAAATTAAAGTAAAGTTGTTTTCTCTCTTCTATCTATTGGCTATCATTATAGATGCCTTATTTTCTCTTTAAGAAGCTAATAATTTCATTATTAATTTTACTGAATCTTCTATGGGTCCTTTGGTTATTTAATTTTTGTGAATAGCCTTCTTATTTTCTGGGAGGTTGAAACCACCTTTATGAATTGTTTATCTTATATTATTAATCATTTTAGGAAAAGCTTCTAATTATTTATCTTTAATAAGTGGTTTCTCTTTATAAAAAATTCCTTACAATTACTTGTGTCTTNGCTTCTAATTATTTATCTTTAATAAGTGGTTTCTCTTTATAAAAAATTCCTTACAATTACTTGTGTCTTGTTATAAAGCCTTTTAAATTTAATACTATTGATTTTAATAAACTTCTTGATAAGCTTCATATGTGGCTAGAAATAAAAATCATTATCTGTGCTGGTATATATTAGCTTAGAAGTGCAGAATTTAGAGTAACATTTTTTTTATTTGTTTTGCTCGACTTCTCTACCAAACATGTTAATAAAAAAGATATCTTATGTATTCAGTAACTCTGTTCAATTCATTTATAAGGAAAGAAATATGAATTTTATTGCTCGGTGCCTGATCCCGAATCTCTTTATATATGTTAATGTGATGTATGAAGTTATATTCTTAATTCTTCTTTACTTATAATTCTTACTTTACAACGGTGCCAAAAACTTGTTCCTGAGAAAAAGTTAGGTAAAATCTTGACTTCGAAGCAAATAATAATACAGTTATAATATTTAAATATGAGATACTATGCAAGTATACGTATCATTATCATGTAATATAGGACTTTTTTATTTAGCCCCAAATATTGAACCTATAGAGAAAAAATACATTATGCAATTAAAATCAGAAGAAATTAGATAACAAAATTCTACTTAGCAAAATATTCTTACTTACACTCTATATGCTATAATAGGAATTAAAGTCAGATTTTTTTTGTAATTTTTTATAATTAAAATTAAAGTAAACAACTAATTAACTTTACTAAATATTTGCAAGAATATAAATAAAATATATCTTCTTTGTCATGAATCAGAAACAAGTATAGGAATTATATTGTGGAAGTATTCTAACTGTGTTGTGGCAAATAGAAGCAATAATGTTCTTTACCCTTACTAGAGATGCTATAAAGAACATTGATTAATCTACAATTTGAATAGTTTTGAAGACTAATTAGGTAAGGAAGATACTAGCTCTCACTCTAGAGTTCCCTTTTCTCCCTCTACCTGGGGGCTAACATCTCTTAATAAAACGTAAAATTATAAATCAAATTGGGGACTTTACCTGTCACTCTAAAGTCCTCTAATTCTACACCCTTCAAAGTTTATTTTCCTATTTATTTGCACTCAATCCCATGAACTACATTCTCATCTATGAAATTTAATGTGATTCTTATCATTTTTTGACTGAGACAATACCATCTCAGATCTTACATGTTCTCACAACAGGTATTAACATCTTAATTTTCCAAATTAAAAAGTAAATGAAGTGCAAGGTTTAAAATCATCATAACTTCTTCCAATAAGAAAGATTAATACTTTACACAACTTCCATCAGAAAACAACTCATGGAGAAAACACAACCACACTTAAGCTTACAAGTAGTAATTAGACACACAAACAAGAAGTCTAAATTAAAACCAAATGTAGTCACAAATATAAAAACTTATCTCAAAATCCTCTCCACCAAAGTCTTGAAGTTCATTTGAATCTCTTTCTGCACTTACAATACAAACTACAACATAAAATAAAAAGAAATATAGGTGGCAGCGTGTGGTGATTGATGTGGGTAGATTTAGTGTGCTAATTTTGCAAATATTTTTCAATATTACAAAATATACAGAGAAAATACAAAGCAAAAATGCAAATCAATCCCAACAAAATAACTTCAATTATAATATCTTTATCTTTTAAAAATCTTTAAACTGCTAAATCCCCTTTAAAAATAACGCAACTATACGTATCGCTCGATCCCACAAGGAAGTAGGAAATGTCTATAAATAAGTTCTTAAGATTATAATGTAAAGTAAAATTTTAAAAATACAAAAAGTAAAGTGTGAAGTTTGAATATTAAGTAACAAGTGAATGCTGATTAAAATGCAGTTGACAAAGTTAACAAAACTAAATACTAAACTTTCAAAAGTAAATTTATGAAAATTAAAGCTACGATGTTGTGACAGAAAGTTCAAATTTAAGAAATCATCCTTTCCTTTTACAATGAGTATATGGATTGTGAGGAAATTAAAATCATATATATATATATATATATATATATATATATATATATATATATATATATATATATATATATATATATATATATATATATATATATATATATATATATATANATATATATAAACTATTTTGTGCCAAATAGGAGCAATCCTATTCTTTACCGTCTTCTCAGTGCATAAAGAACATTGACTAATCCAGAGTTTGATCCCTAGTTCAGTCTGCCACTCAAAAGCTCCCACTACTCCCTCCCCTGAGAGCTAACAATCTCGCATCAGTTTCCAATCAACTGGACCAATTTGAGGATTTTAATGTGTTACCTTAAAATCTCCAATTTTGCATCCAAAGAAGTATACTTCCCTATTTATTTCACCCAACTCCATGAATGAAATAATCTCCCATGAAATCAAATGTGATTTTCCCCATGTTGTAGAAATCACAGCCCTTGGAACATATGTTTCTCAACACATTTTAACATTTCAATTAGCCATATCAAAAAAGTAAATGAAGATTGGAGTTCAAATTATCACAAATTATTAACATTTAAAATCATATAAAACAAAAACAATACTTCACAGAATCACATCTCAAAGTATAGAGAAGGGAAAAGAAGACTACACAGAATTCATGAGAAAGATACAACAAAACATGGATTTCATATATAAAAACAAATTTACAAAACAAAAGAAATAAAAGACACAACTCATCTCGCAATCCTCCCCAAGCCTTTCTCTCTTTACAAGCACTCTCAATTCTCTCTTAGAAGTGTAATGAAGAAGAAATCACCTTCCCTCTCCTCTTACAATCCTTGAAGAAAATCTCCAAACCCTTGACTTTATCTCTCTCTCTCTTTAACTCTCCTTTATCACGCCACAAACCTTACACCCCTAAAACTCCTCTCCTTCAAGCCCTAAACTTCCTTTTCTTTTATTAAAGGCTGCCTCCCTCCAAAAAGGATTCAAAATTCCCCCCAAAATTCTATCCAAAAGTCAAATCTTTTGAATTCAAAAGATATGTCTATTGATCCAAGAGACATATCCCTTCATAAAAGAACATTCCAAGGTATATAGATGCATTGAATTACTCCAAGGGGAGTTTAGAACAAGTGCCCCTTTGAAAATTTGCGCAAAAATTTGTCTCAAACCGCCTTAATCCGCAAAAAGTCATCTCTGGCGCATTTGGCGCCACAACTAACGTATCATGCGCTAACTCTCTATCAAATGGTTCATCTGGAGCAAATCTGGTGCATCATGTGCTAGTTTATTGAAGATCATGATGTTCTAGGTTTTTGCGCATCCGGTGCCAATCTGGCGTATCAAGCACCAGAATTCGAAAATTTGTTGTTTTGGCTCCTTTTTTTTTGCAACTTTTGCTCCAAATGCCTAAAATTGATATACCTACAACCAAAACATGAAAATACTCTTCTTTAAAGTACAATAACACCAAAAATAAACATAAAATATATACTTTAAATAACATATTATTTTGGTGTATCAAAATCCCCCAAACTTCAATGTTACTTGTCCTCAAGTGACACTTTTACTACATAAAAACATATGACTTAGGATAGAGACTAACTTATAACTTCTATACTTTAGTTCAATAAATAAATAGTAAAATTTAAGAAAAGCTATTAATAACTTAGATTTGAATTCTAAGTCTAAAAGTACTTAGTAGTCAATTTTAAGATTTCTCAATCTCTATTCATTTCAAGAAGAATTGCAATTTGTCATATTAAAGATACTTAAAATAATCATATGAAAAAGAACTTCAAGAAAACTATACTAATAATACTACTAATAATCCAATTTAATTTTAGAATATGTAATAAACTTTTTTTTCTTAAGATGATTCAAGTGAAACCAATTTTTTATTAGGCATCTCCTCAAGTTTTTCCTCACCTATTTTTCTTTTCTTTTCTTTTTCATTTTTTTCTTTTAGAATTTTTTCTATCCTTTATTTTATTTTTCTTTTTCATGTGAGGATTACTATATCTAGATAGCCTTTAATAGTTTTGAACTTCATTATCCTCTTCTTAAAAGTCCTAATACCTCACCTTTTTTCACTTTATAAATTAATATTGGTTTATGATTTTCATAAAGTCTCTTCCTTTTCTTCTTGCATGAAACTCTAAAATTATTAATATTTCAAAAATACAATTTCCTTTACTTTAAATAGAAAAACTTAGTCTTATCTTATCATACCAAATAACTTTAATTTTAGAATTGACCTTCATTATTAAAAACTTTTACCTAAATTTACCATAATATTCATAAACTTAAGTATAGTCATTTAAAGTTTAATCTTAATATCCCAAGTCAAGTTAAATTAATTTTAAAAATATTGTTACTTATAGACAAATATAATTTAGTTTTCCTCTTTTTTTTAAGAATTTTTTCTTCCCTCACCACACTTAAGCTCTTAAGTATTTTAAAAATGTTTTAGTACAAAATTCAGTTGGTGAAAGAAAAAAATAAATGCATGAAAATAAAAATTAACCTGTAAAAGATTTCTAAATATGAAATTGGGCTCTGGTTTGCTGCAGGTACTAACTTTAAAAATACATACAGGCTTTAAAGCATTAAATGAGACATAATATATTCTAAAGATTTTTTTTAGAATTAAAATAGAAACAAAAATTAAAAATACTAAAAATGCTGAAAAAGTAAAAATTTACTGTTACTATTATAATTTTAAATCCACAACACAAAATAAAAGTTTTTACTACTACAGTTTCAAATGTCAACCAAATAACATCCAAACAATATACAATCAAACAAACAACCAAATAAAACAAATAAACTATTTTCTGAGAATATCAATCTTAATATCCTTCCTCATCATCATCATCATCTTCCTCTTCTGTTTCTTCTTCGTCATGATTAGGAACATAAGGAGTAAAGCTGGGGGCAAGTAGGAAATTCCACATTGTATTCACCCTTAAGATATCTCACCTTAGCATCCTCAAAAGCTATATCATATTGAACTCTCATGTGCTGATACTCATCATTATAAGAATTTCTCAATCTAATTTCTCTAATCTGATTCTGAATATTTACTATGTCCAACTTTTGAATCATGAGTTGGTACATAATGTTCTCTAGTGATGCAGGGCGAGAAGTAGATGTCGTTACAGCTGATGAGAGGGTCCATCGCTTGTTCCACCCCTCGATTCAACAAACGATTCAACTCTTTAAATCATGTGCTTCCTAATAAGATTTTGTGGTTGTAACCTTTCTTCATTTCTATGGGACTCTACTCTTGATTACTCTCAAAGAGTGAAAATCTCGACAGGGTAACCCAAACCCTTAGCTGTAGAGCTCTTAGCTATGCTCCTTGTGTGATGAACTATAAGAGCACCAACATCTATTGCTTTCATGTTCTAACTGCAATAGTTAAATATAAATCTATCATTCATTACATCGGCTAGATGATTTGTTGGTAGTAATCTAGCAGAAATGAAGTGGTGTCATACCTTTAACTGACCAGTCAACATGGAAGCCGAGAAGTTAACTATCTTATTATTTTTATTCCTCCATTCTCCTCTTCCATTAGTCAGGAAGGCAATCACTTCATTAAATGTTGAATCAGTCATCACAAATGCAGTTTATTCATAAAAAAATACATTCCTCAGCCCATAAAAGGTATTGACCCATTCTGCAGTAAAATCAACTTGCTTACCTCTCACGGGAATGTGATCGTCATCAGTGAATCCCAAGTTGGCATAAAACTCCCAAATCATTGGCATAATCACTACTGTAGTGAAGTAGCAAAACCATTCCCAATTTGTGGCAAGAATTAACCTCTCGATCTCGCCACCCGGGTTAGCAAATGTTTATTCCTGGATCAATCTTCTTGATTTGATTTGAGTGTTGTAACCGTGTTGGGCCTTCAAATTACAAATCTTTGCGCATCAAAATCATCTGACCTTCCTCTCTTCACTAGTGGACCCATTTGAAATTCTATCAAAATTCCAATAAATTTCAAATAAATTACAAAATAAAAAATCTAACTCCCCAAGTAAGATTATTTGGTAAGAACTTTTCACCATGTGTTTTCTTCAAGCTTTTTCATAAAAAATCCCAACTTTTAGAGCTTCCATAATGTAGGAAAAATCCATGGTAAAAATAAAAAATTTCTAAGTTAAAGTGAAGCCCTTACCAAGAGAAGATGAAATCTATGATTTTTATCCTCTGAAATCTTCTCTATCGCGCCTAATGTAAAACCATAGGTCAAGGTTTAGAGGTAGGAGACGACCCAAGTAGAAAGAAAGGAGTTTTACTGTGTGATTTAGTAGTTTTTTAGGTAATCTGGCATTTATGAAAATTTGGTGCATCATGCGCCAACTCTCTATAAATCGGAGCTTCATGTGTCAATCAGGCGCATCTTGCGCCAACGCCTCAATTTTTCCAGATTTCATTTTCTGTGAAAATCTGCTCTGTACTACTTTATGTCTACCTCTAATTAACTTAAATTAACCTTTATAAGCATAATTAAACATTACTCTAACATTAATCTTTCACAAAAAACACAAAACTCACTTTTATATATAAAATATGCGCTACTACAAACTAACATGTATGAAGCCAACAAACATCTATTTCAATCTTTAATGCAAACCAAAATATCCTAACACTGAAATCTAAACATCAATATACCAAACAAAAACATCGATATAGTTCAACAATAAAGGTAAATCCAATCCAACACATCAAACAACTAAAACAATTAGTACTAAACAAAATGTTCTGTGCATAGATTAAGTTCAAAAATCTTCTTCACTCTCATCCTTCTGGATATCTCCCATAGATTGATAGTGCACATACGAGTTATAGAAGAGTCGATAAGGAAATTCATCAGTCAAATCCTCCTTAAGCCAAGCACATTTCTTGACCATACGCACCAAACCATCTTCAATGCAACCAATATGCTCAAAATGTTCTTTAAGTCTCTAATTTAAGTGATCCAATATTTCAGAAATATTCCCAATTGCATGCATAAGATTTTGCACCTCTTTTTTTTTCTTCTTGATCCTTTTCAAAAGTGTGTTCAAACTGAATTAAGGCTGAATAGGTGATGAATTCTGGGATGCTTGATCCATCAGTACATTCATATCGTTCTCATCTCTCATTCCAAAATAGTTGCAATAGACTTGTGGATCCATCGCCTTCTAAGGAAGAGGCACTTTTCCTAACTCTCATAAGGTACTTTGGATTGACTGCATAGTAGGAAAATAGTGGATGGATGTCCAAGCCCAGTTGCAGATCCCTTAACAATCAAACACAAAATCAATTTCACAATGATTGCTCCAATATCAATAGGTTTTCCAGTTTAAATACAGTATTTTAGAATAGCACTCTACTTAGTTACCTTACTGATTTTCATAGTAGTAAGTAATTTCGATGCAATAAAGAAGTGTCATCCCTTAGAAGCAGTATTTAACGAAGATGACAAAAAACTTACATTTCCATCATCTCTGGCCTCCCAATTAAAATCTTCATTCGTAAGGTACCGATATATTTTATTCATATTATCTCTTGTAGGTGTAAAACTGATGTAATGACAGATAACACATTTTGAATTATAAACATCTTGTTTATTCTTGAAGGAGTGAATTGCACAAATCTACCTCACACATAGATAATTCCTTGGTTGATTACATGTATATTTTCATAAAATTCTTTCACAACATGAGCGACTACGATGATAGTAGTGTAACAAAGCACTTAACAACATCTCTGTGCAATACTCTCTTGAACTTGAGTACTCGATGTATTGAATCCTCAATTCAATAACCCCATTTCCTTGATTAGCCTCTTCTTCATTAGAACATGATCATGCAACTTCTGTGCATGAAAATTGACAAACTTTCTCCAGTTGAAAATTCCAAATCTAGCAGAATTTTTAGAGTAGGACGCCATTGGAATTGAAATCTAGTGACTACTCCCTCATTTTCCCCCTAAAATGGATTTTGAAATCACTTTCTGGAAGTTATAAGGAGAAGAACCCGCCAAAAACCACCAAAAACTGCCTTTTCAATCGTTTTAAGTCAATTTATTGTGGCGACGCATCATGCACCAACTCTAGCACATCATGCGCCAGCTCTCTGTAATATAGCACATCATATGCCAATCTAGCACATCATGCGCTAGTTCCAAAAAATTCACATTTTTCTATTTCGATCCAAAAAATTTCTCAATTCTTTCATAAAATTTAGGTAAATAAAGATGTTTTTAAATTATTTCCTCAAATACACGGACTCTACAAAAATACAAATTTAAATATACATAAATATTCTGAACAAAAACATAAAATCAAAATAAACAATGATAAGTATAGATTGCCTCACACAAAGCGCTTGGTTTAAAGTCGTCAGCCTGACATTTCCAGTCTTTATTCTAAGTGACCCAACATTATAGTTTCTCTAAGAACTAGTCTTTGACCATCAAAATATGGTTTCAATCTATGCCCATTTACTTTAAATATCCTTCCAGTCTTATGATTTTCAATATTAACAGCTCCATAAGGAAAAACTTTTACAACTTTGAATGACCCTCTCCACCTAAACTTCAGTTTTCCAGGAAATAATTTCAATCTTGTATTATATAATAAAACTTCCTATTCATGTTCAAATTTCTTATTTATTATCTTCTGATCATGTCATTCTTTCATTCTTTTCATATAAATACTAGCATTATTGTAAGATTCATTCCTAATTTCTTTAAGCTCATTCAATTGCAAAAATCTTTTCTCACCAACTTCTTTCAAATTGAAATTGAATTCCTTTATCGCCCAATAAGTTTTATGCTTCAACTCTGCTGGCAAGTGACAAGTCTTCCCAAAAATTAATCTATCAGAGGACATACCTATAGGTGTCTTATAAGCTGTCATGTATTCCCATAATGTAGTATCTAATCTAGCAGACCAATCCATTTTACTAGGATTTACACATTTTTCCAAAATTCTCTTAATTTCACGTTTAGATACTTCTGCTAAACCACTAGCCTGGAGATAATAAAAAGTTGCAATTTATGCATTATATTATATTTTCCTACCAATCTAGCAATTGTTGCATTTCCAAAATGAGATCCTCCATCGGTAATGATTACTCTAGGCATTTCATATCTTGTAAAAATATTTTTAATTAAAAATTTTGAAACACTCCAAGAATCACATCAAGGTAAAGCAATTTCTTTAATCTATTTTGAAACATAATCCACTAAAGGCAATATATATATATATATATATATATATATATATATATATATATATATATATATATATATATATATATATATATATATATATATATATATATATATATATATATATATATATATATATATTTGAATGAAGGTATAAATCGTCCCATAAAATCCAATTCTCATGCATCAAAATTTTTAAATTCCAAATAAACTTTAGAGTCATTTCATCTTTTATTGAAATATTATCTACTCTTTGACACCGATCACATGCTTTTATATATATATAAACATCTCTAATTAGAGTAGACCAATAAAATCATGATTAAAAAATTTTATGAAACAGTTGTATCATTCCCAAAATGTCCTCCAAATTCAGATCATAACAGTTCTGAATAATTTCCTGAATTTCTATGTAAGGCACACATCATTTCATTGCTAAATCTTTGCATTGTTTATATAAATAGTGGTCATCCTAAAAATAAGACTTTGCATCATGAATGAATTTCTCTTCCTGTTAGTTTGTTAATCCATATGGTAAAATACCACTAACAATATAATTTACAATATCAACATACCCAAATCTTTCCCATTCTTTTACAGCATAAAGTTGTTCATCAGGAAAATTTTTATTAATTTATTTTTCCATGTCAAGTATTTCTTCTTGTTCTAGCCTAGACAGGTGATCATCAATTTGATTATCAATTCATTTCTTATCAATTATTTCAAAATAAAAATTTTCATCAGAAGTACCCATCTAATTAATATAGATTTTGCATCAAATATTTAATAGCCTAATGGTCAGTATGCAAAACACATTTAGCTCCAATCAGATATGACCTAAACTTATCAAAAGAATACACAATGGATAATAACTCTCTTTCGGTGGTGGGATGGTTAATCTGAGCATCATTAAGTGTCTTACCAGCATAGTATGTAACTTTTAAAAACTTATCATATCTCTGGCCTAATACAATTCCAATTGAATAATCACTAGCATCATACATTAATTCAAAAGGTTTCTCTTAATCTGGTGAAACAATTATAGGAGCAGTAATATATGTTTCCTTTAAAGTTTCAAAGGCTTTAAGGCAACCTCGTTTAAAATCAAATTTTATATCTTTTTCTAGAAGTTGGCATAAAGGTTTAATAATTTTTAAAAAATCCTTAATATATCATTTTTAAAATCTAGCATGTCCTAAAAAGCTCCTCACTCCTCGTACATTAGTAGATGGAGGTAGGTTTGATATAACCTGAACATTTGTAAAATCTACTTCTATGTCTAATTGTCTGGAGCTATAGGTATTTAGTGATAACTGACATATCTGACCAAAGGAAAATATGTTCAGATTTTCATACCTAATTTACACTAATTTTGATGATATTTCACTTTAAAGAAAGGTATTTTTGATGTTTTGTTGTAGGTATGATGAGTTATGGACTTTTGGAGAAAAAGAAACAAAAACGGTGCAATTTGGAGCAAAAACAAGCAAGAAATGAAATTTTGCCCTGTCACCTTTAGATAAGTCTTTCGAGCTTAATCTCTTTTACACTTCTTACAAATTTTTGAATAACATTACACTTTAAAGGAAGGTTGTTTTCATGCTTATTTTGTAGGGCTATCTGTTAGGAACACAACGCAATTGAAATGGGGCGAAACGGAGCTAAAACGGAGCCAAACAGAGTGAAGCGGTGGAGCTGCGCAGTCTGCTCGCTGACGGTGAGATTTACTCGAGAAGATTGAAAAATGACAGAAAAACTCGCCGATAGTGCTCTCAAGCCCGCCGACGGTGCCCGGGACGGTTATGGGCTGAAATTTAACGTATTTGGACGCTTTCTGAAAGGTTTCTTGTGGCTACTCTTCAAACTTCATCCCTACACTTTGAAAGAACAAATTTAGGTTAGAAAAAGAGGATTAGTGTGAGAGGAATGTTAGGAAAAGTGTGGAGAAAGTTTAGGTTTCTTGGAATAGGAGTAGAAATGTAGATTTCTACCCTTTTAGAGAGATTGGAGAGGGGATTTTGAGAGATTTTGTAAGGAGATGTTCTAGTATTGCATGGATCGACAGGAGACTTTGTGGGAGAGATTTTTTCTTTCTTTTCAGGGAAAAAGCTAAGTATTGTGTTCTTCATTATCTTATGGTTTTGTAAACACTTATCTAATGGATTTGTTTTGATTAAATAAAGTTTCCGTTGTGTTTTCTTCGTGCTTTGTGATGGGTTTCTCTTACTCTCTCTTCTTGTTTGGAAATAATGGAATGAGAAGATTATGCCGTTGTTTTCATTTTACTTTTCTTTTGTAATGAGTATAATTCATGTTTAGGATTTTGTGATGCATGTTAGAAGCATATTTAATTGTCAATGTGATGGTTTTTACTTGCACTTTATTTACATTACAATAAAGGCCTATTGTAGTATTAAAATTCATTATAATTGCATTAAGACCTGAGAGGGTTGTGTAATTCTCAACAAAGTAGAACCACATTCAGATTCCATGGTTGGTTAAGTTCATGGGAGTTGAATGCAAATAAATAGGGAAATATACTTTGATGGCGTAGAATTTGAGATTTTAAGGTGACAAACTAAAATCCCCAATTCAATCCTATTGTTTGAGTACTGAAGCAAAAATGTTAACCCTCAAGTGAGGGGAACGTGGAAGCTCCAAAGTGAGAGCTGGTAACCTCCCAGCCTAGCTACGGATTCAGTAAACAAGCATAGTATTAGTTAATGTTCTTTATGTCTGGACCAAAGGGTAAAGAATATGATTGCTCCTATTTGGCCCATACAATTTTTAATGCATCTCATTCCTATACATTATCCAATTCATTACATAAGAATAGTAGTTTTTAATATCTCAAAATTCTCCAAACCAATTATCAAAGGGCTTATCTTTAGAATTAATATTTGCATTTAGTTATAGTTACTATCTTTACATTTAACACTTGCAATTTAGGAATAGTTGCTAGATAAAACATAATTCAATTGACATTCCAAACTAAAGACTAATTGAAGTTGATTAGAATTTGACTAAGGACATCTTACCTCGCTTCCCTGTGGGATCTAACAGTTACTATCTTTACATTTAACACTTGCATTTAGGAGTAGTTGCTAGATAAAACATCATTTTGGTTACTATCTTTACATTTAACACTTGCATTTAGGAGTAGTTGCTAGATAAAACATCATTTTACGATTATTATCTTTACATTTAACACTTGCATTTAGGAGCAGTTGCTAGATAAAACATCATTTTAATCGATATATCCAAACTAAGGACTAATTGTAGTAGACTAGGATTTGATTAAAGACCTCTTACCTCGCTTTCCTGTGGGATCGATAAACGGGACTCTACTAGAGCCCTCTATTACTTGAGTGATACGTATACTTGCGTTTGAAATTGTGACTTTACAAAAACCATTATAAATATATAAATCTGGGTTCATAAATTCTTGTATTTTTAGGTATATAAAAAGTCGCTGTCAATTTTTGGCAACGTTGTCGAGGAAGCTTTGGTAAGAACTTTAGGAGAATTTTAGTTGAAGTATGTTGACCTCATTTTTTGTTGAGGTTTAGTTTTTCCTCTTTAATAGCCTAGGTTCTAGCCATAGGACTTTTCCTGTTGACTATTCCTAGAAAATTAGACATGGAACCCTCACCACTAGAAATTCCAAACTCTTCTCCACTCAACTTGAAGTTCCACTATTGCCTCAACCTCTAAATACTTAGTAGGTGGGGTCACTATGGGGGATACTCAAGATGAGCCACCCTCAACCTCTAAACACGTAGGTTGGTGGGGTCACTGTGGGGGAAACTCAAGATGAGTCACCCTTAGGATTGCTGGACCTTAGAGTTGACACTGTGGGTTAGTATGGAGCTAATTCACTCACTACTCTCATCTACACTCATCTAAACTCACAATTACTCACAACCCTTAAATCAAATTTCTAGCCCAGATCCCTTGATCTTTTGGGATACTCATGTAGAAGGTCCCCTAAACCTACTAGCCTTAGGGTTATGGTTTAGCTAAGACCACTATGTAGAGGACCCAAAATGGGATTTCCATTAATCTACAACTTTTTGGTGATGATTGGTACCTCAACGCTACCAAAATACCTATCTTGGCTTTTTACGCCTAAAACACCCCAAATTACAAAAATACCCCTCCATAGCTCAAAATCCCAAAAAATTCCAAAAATTCCCAGAAAATCCCAATAAATCCTAAATATTCCCAATTTTATTTCTCTAAACTATCACATGACCCAATTTGGCCAATTTAACCATCTTTGACTAAAATCCCCAAATTTCCCTTTAAAGACCCAAATTTCCCCAAATCCAACTCAAGTGTCCATCAATTTGATCTCAGTTGACCCCAATTCCAATCCTAAACTCAAATTCACTTTTCAAATGACCAAACTAAACCAAATACAAGCCTAATTGGCTCATTATTTGAGCTCAATTTTGATTTAGGTCAAAACCCCAATTTTGACCATATGACATAATCTCACCAAATTGAACACATAGCCTAGTCAATTGGCCCCAATTAATGTTGAAAAATCTTGATAACATTCCTATACATTAAAATCAACCATCAATTGGCCTTGGTTAAGCCTCAAATCCATTTGATGTTGGCCTAAATATAAAATTCCCAAATTTAGCCCCAAATTAGCTAAGTCCATAAATTTCACCCAATTGATTGCCTTAACCTCCAAATTGGTATCCAATTCATGTTGAAAACTCTAGGTCCCTATTGACCATTTATAATAATCAATTTGGACTTAGCCCAAGGCTAACCCAAGCTAGACCCAAGCCTAGCCCAACATGCTGAAATTGATTAAATAACCCAAGGCTAACCCAACCTAGACCCAAGCATAGCCCAACATGACCAAATTAATTAAAGTTCAAAGTTCCGTCAAATTGACCCTCCAATCGAGCTCAAAACCACTTCCATTCTTCACAAAAGTTCTTCCTTATGATCATATACACCAAATGCAACAATTATTTGGGCCAATTTACATGGCTAACGTAGCCCAAACCCAAGTTTTGGTCATTTGCACCCACTTGGACCCATGCACTAAATGTGACCTAACCANATACAACAAATTAAAAAATTATTTGGACCAATTGACATGGCTAACCTATCCCAAACCCAAATTTTGGTCATTTGCACCCACTTGGACCCATACACTAAATGTGGCTTAACCACCTTAAAGCCACCAATTTAATTCCACCCCAGCCATTAGTTGGACTTAGTGATCAGTACAAACACCATGAAATCACCTAAATTAAGCCATGGACCAAAGGTCCACCAAATTAAAGGATCTTATTTCCAAAAATGCACATGCTTATGATATCTTTGCCAAATCCAAACACATTTGCATTAAATTGTTGTGATGGATTCCTCTGGGTTCCCTGAGCTCCNTCATGAAATCACCTAAATCAAGCCATGGATGAAAGTTCCCCCAAATTAAGGGATCTTATTTCCAAAAATGCACATGCTTAAGATATCTTTGACAAATCAAAGCACATTTGCATTAAATTGCTCTGATGGATTCCTCTGGATTCCCTGAGCTCCTAGCCACCACCCTCTGGCCGGTCAGCCAGTCTACTGGCTGGAAAAGCCCAAAATCGAGAGCCACTCCCATGGCCCCTCACCCAAATCAAACCTAGAGGCCAGCTCATCCAAATCAAACTATGGAGCTCCTCTGCCCCTGAGAGCCACCCCCATGGCACCTCACCCAAATCAAACCTAAAGGCCAGCTCATCCAAATCAAACTATGGAGCTCCTCTGCCCTCCACCTAAGAACCACATTACACCTCCTAATTGGCCACGACAGCCACCATAGCCGCATTTTTATAAAAGGCCACCTCCATGGCTGTTAAACAAGGTGCTCAAATTTCCTTTGAGAGGCCTCTCCAAACTTCACGCAAAGCTTCCCTAAGATTCCCTCAGTGCATTCCAACCTTTTTCCCTCACCCATTCCCATTGTCGGAGCTCAATTTTGAGCTTGAAACCCTGTCAGAAACCAAGACAGAACCCAATACACCATCACACTCCACCAAATCTCAAATTGCTTGTGCCCACACCTTCACAAGAGTGAAAGAAGCTAAAGCCCCATTAAATCCTCCTTCCAAAGAGCCTCTACCATAGCTCTATACCAACACTTGAAATCGACCTTGCTCGAATTCATACCTAGACCTTACACCAAGACCAAAGACTCAATCCCTGGCCTCCTTGGACCCCAACGAACGTGTCGAGCACCTCTGATTGAAGCCTCACTTCTCAGAGCAAAGGTATAAAACTTCTCCTTCTCCTGAGCTTATTTTGATTCTCCATTTACTTAAGCTTGATTGCATGTCATCTTAAATGTATGTATGTGTTCGCCTCACTTAGACGAGTCCATAGGATCAAAACCGAAGTGATTTGGTTGAGTCTAGGCCCAGATCTTAGGGTTTTAGTGTGGACAGGCACGGGATCATTCTATCGGGGACGATGACGGGGAGCCGTTCGATCAAGCGTGTATCAAATGGATGGGGGAGATCGAGCCGGACAGCGTTTCAGGACATAAACCGCGGGTCGAGTCAGTAGCTACGTGGACGGTGGCTTCCAACCAGAGCACGCCATGCATGCCTTCGGAGCTGCCTAGGATCTAGTCAGCACGCGCTGTTTAAATAGATAAAGCTTTTTCCTATTTATTAAATACTCTTAACTTAGAAAATTCATAACTTTGTGTAGAAAAATCACAAAAATAAAATAAAAATACTCTCTTGCTAAGTGAACAAAGGAGAATAATGTGAAATAAATTTCAAGACGATGTTATGCATATTTTATTTTTAATTAATTAAACACTATTTTGAATTATTTGATTCTCCATGCATGATGGCACATCACCTTGGCTTGGAATTTTAGTATGTTGTAGCCTCTGTCAGGGGAAGTATTCTCTGATTTTTCCAAAGTCAGAGGAGCTTCCTATACAGAGTCCCACATTTTTCAAATTATTTCACATTATTTCTTTAAAATAATCATGGAAATTAGCATATTGGTTATAAAATACCAAGAAATTTTGGAAGGTCCACCATGACTAGAGAAACCTTTGAAAATAATTTCATGGGTCAAGCCATTTAAAATATCCTTAGATTTTACAAATACTAAATCACTACGATAATTAATTTTGAAAAATATAAAAATTTAAATGACTTGATTTTTTATCTTCACTTTGATTTATGATCGAGAGAACTCATCATAAAAATTTCAAAATATTTTGAGTTCATTTGTATCTCCGCTGTGATTTATGATCCAGAGAACTCATCATAAAAATTTTAAAATATTTTGAGTTCATTTGACACTTGAATTGATTTTTAAAGATAAATACCACTATTGGCATTTAAATTTTTTTTAAATTAAAATAAAATTCAAAAAATTGTGAAACTTAGTTTTTTTGAGTTCTCTGTGATGAGAGGTATTTTCTAAAAATAAAATGATATTTAAAATAAAAATTTGATTTTTAGCCTATTCTAAACATTTAAATAATTAAAAATTCATAAAAATCATAAAAATAATAAAACTTATGGAAATGTTCTAAGTTGTTTTCTAATCACTTAGGAACAATTAGAATATTTTTCCTGGTTTTCTAAATAAAGATATTGAATTTCTCATGGAAATGTTCTAAATTGTTTCCTAATCACTTAGGAACAATTAAAATATTTTTCCTGATTTTCTAAATAAAGATATTTATTTTCCCAATCACTTAGGAACAATTAGAATATTTTTCCTGATTTTCTAAATAAAGATATTTAATTTCAACTTTTAAAGACTAAAAATGAGTTTTCACTAAAATAATTCCAATAAATCAAAGAAAAATTTGAGAAATATGAAAAAAGGCTAAAAATGAGTTTTCACTAAAATAATTCCAATAAATAAAGGAAAAATAAAAAAAATATAAAATTTGCTCCTCTGAGTTCTTTGACCTTAGGGAGATTTTTCAAAAATACAAAATTTAATTTTCACCACCTGAAATATTTTATTTTTATTAAATAACCCAGAATTTTAAATAATTCTAATAAATCATAGATAATTCAAAAATTTGTGAAAATTGATCAAAAGGCTTCTTTGGTTTAGGTCTACCTCTAGTAGGAATTTCAAGGGATTATAATTTAGCTTGTTCAAGTTAGGAATTTTCTTTTAAAAATCCTATTTTTGCATGAAAATAATTATATAAATTAAATTAAATTAAATTTTGAAAAATCACATTTTCTCCTCTGATGTCTTAATTGACCCATAAAGAGTAGATAAAAATTTTAAAGTCATTTGAATTGAATTTGATAAATTATGAAGTGTTAGAGCCTCATGGCTGAAAAATCACATTTTCTCCTTTGATGTCTTAATTGACCCATGAATGAGGTAGGATAAAAATTAAAGTTATTTGAATTGAATTTGACAAATTATGAGATGTTAGAGCCTTAGGGGCAAATGTGTAATTTTGGAAATTTAGCCTTAATTAACATTTAGGCTTAATTCAAGAAAGGAAAATGGGTAACTTCTGATCTTAATCAATTTATTTGATTATTGAAACATAAAGGGGTTAACTGGTATAAACCAATCTTACTTTCTTAATTAAGATTAATAAATTTCTAAATTATTAAAATTTAGAATTTTGTTAAAATTAAATGATCCTGGACTTAGGAGTATGACTTTTGAAGTAAATAATTAATCAATTTAATACCCTTATCTTGATTTTCAAATAAAATCCAAATCATGAATCATGATCACTTAAAGCTTAACCCTTTTCAAAACTAATCAAGACACTCACCTAGGTCTAGTGGTGACTTGGGCCAAATCAAAATTGACTAAATAAGGATTAGAGAAATAAATATAATTAAATCAAACATCCTTGAAATACCACTAAGCCAAATTAGGATTAAAAATTTGGCTAAGTGTTAAAATCACACTGACTTTCCTCTTTAAGGGTCTTCACCCACATAATTTTCAAATTAAATGATAGTGATAATTACCCTATTCTTAGGGATAATTGAGACATCAATGTTCACTGAGTAATAAGGATATTTACAAGATGAACCATTAAGTAACATAATAAGTTTAAATGGACTCGAGGCTTTTCACCAGTTGGTGAGAGAAGGCATGGACCTGCTTCCCCCTCCTAACTTGTTGAATACCTCATAGGCCTATTAAACTTAACATTTTTTGCTCAATGGAATCATCCTTAATTAAACTTCTAAGGACCCGCAAAGATATGACATAGGGTTAGACAAATTACCAAAATCTTAAATTTTATGCTCTTCATAAACTGCCTTAACATGCATTTTAAGTTTCAGGTGGTGGAACGAGAAGACTCACGAGGTACGCTTTTATAGTTTATAGTATCGTCTTTCTTCTGCCTTTTCCTTACATGTTTCATGCTTGGAATTATTTACATAAACTTGCATGTTAACCATAACCATAATCAAAACCAAAACTAAAATCAACCAAGACAAAATTCACCGCCACAACATGCAAAATATAAAACAACTCAAAATTTAATCACAAAGATCATATAAAACCACAACTTTAACTTAATTAAGTTGTCTCTATCGGATGATCGGGAATACCTCGGAGGAGGTAACCTACGGTTGCTAACGAGGCTTCTCACAGTTTAAATGAAATTATGGAACTCATTAAGTTTAAATTTAGTAAGTTCATTTGAACTAAGTGAATCCAATAGAAAATAGTGATGCCGGAACGAGGGAATGTAGGATCCTAACTGGTGTCGCTCTAATCAACTTTAACATGCCCTCATAAAATTTATAAAAACTTCAACCATAGGGACACCTGATTCGATGTTATAACTTGACACACTAGATAACTCAAACTCATCGCGACAGTAGCTTGGAGCTAGCATGGTGGGCAGCACGACCATCTTCAACAGCAAAACCTGTCTTCCCCAGTCTCCTTCCTTAGACTTAAACAACTAAGTCATAGGACTTCAAGGTTGCTTGCTTATGCAACGTATTCCTTAGACTTAAACAACAAAGCCATAGGACTTCGAGTTTGCTTGCTTATGCAACATAAATCCTAGACTTAAACAACAAAGTCATAGGACTTCGAGGTTGCTTGCTTATGCAACGTAAAATACTCACCTTATCTTTAGGCCTTTGTACAGCCCTACTATACAATATAAGCCCTAACTCGTCTTATCTTATCTTTAGGACTTTGCATAGCCCTGCTATACAATATAAGCCCTAACTCATCTTAGGATTCTGAGGTTGTTGTTTGTCAATCATCTTTAGGCCTTTGCATAGTCCTGCTATACAATATAAGCCCTAACTCGTCTTAGGATTCGCTAAACCAATCTTCCTTCCTTAGATATAAACAACAAAGCCATAGGACTTCAAGGTTGCTTGCTTATGCAACGTAAATCCTCACCTTATTAAAGCCATAAGACTTCGAGGTTGCTTGCTTATGCAACGTAAATCCTCACCTTATCTTTAGGCTAAATACATAGGACTTCGAGGTTGCTTGCTTATGCAACGTAAATCCTCACCTTATCTTTAGGCTTTTGTGTAGCCCTGCTATACAATATAAGCCCTAACTCATCTTAGGATTCCGAGGTTATCATTTGTCACGACCTAAATCCTCACATCTTTCAGGCTATTTGGGACTTTGAGGTTGCTTGCTTATGCAACGTAAATCCTCACCTTATCTTTAGGCCTTTGTATCCTGCTATATAATATAAGCCCTAACTCGTCTTAGGATTCTGAAGTTGTCGTTTGTCACGACCTAGTGTTATACAATATAAGCCCTAACTCGTCTTAGGATTCCGAGGTTGTCGTTTGTAACGACCTAACCTCGAGGTTGCTTTCTTATGCAACGTAAATCCTCACCTTATCTTTAGGCCTTTGCATAGCCCTTTTTTCTTGCTTATGCAACGTAAATCCTCACCTTATCTTTAGGCCTTTGCATAGCCCTGCTATTCTCATGCAACGTAAATCCTCACCTTATCTTTAGGCCTTTGCATAGCCCTGCTATACAATATACTCTTAAATCATCTTAGGATTTTGAGGTTGTCGTTTGTCACGACCTAAATCCTCACATCTTCCAGGCTATACCGTCTTAGGATTCCGAGGTTGTCGTTTGTCACGACCTAAATCCTCACATCTTCCAGGCTATACATCTTAGGATTCCGAGGTTGTCGTTTATCATGACCTAAATCCTCACATCTTCCAGGCTATTTGATCTTAGGATTCTGAGGTTGTCGTTCGTCACGACCTAAATCCTCACATCTTCCAAGCTATTTGATCTTAGGATTCTGAGGTTGTCGTCCGTCATGACCTAAATCCTCACATCTTCCAGGCTATTTGCATCACCTTATCTTTAGGCCTTTGTATAGCCCTGCTATATAATATAAGCCCTAACTCGTCTTAGCCGAGGTTGTCGTTTATCACGACCTAAATCTTCACATCTTCCAGGCTATTTGTGTGATCATTCGAGATTTTCGTTTGTCACAACCTAAACCCTCACATCTTCCAGGCTATTTGTGTGATCGTTTCACACGAAAAGGTTGTCGTTTGTCACAACCTAAACCCTCACATCTTCCAGGCTATTTGTGTGATCATTTCGTCGTTTGTCACGACCTAAATCCTCACATTTTCCAGGTTATTTGTGTGATCATTTCACACGAATGATTCATCACGAGCTAAAAACTCACATCTTCCAGGCTATTTGTGTGATCATTTCACACGAATGTAAGCCCTAACTAATAAAATTGACAGGATGAAACACCTAAATATTTCTCCTCAAAANCGATGACTTTGGTCAGTTAAGATGTAATTAACTATAGGGGCTTGCCCTTATAGGAAGCATGTCCAAACCCAGCTTNTACTGGATCCATGGCATCCCCTCGTTCTTCTTCCTTTGGATTCTACAATAAAATGTTCCAAATTTGAACCAATCCCCTTTCACACCCTCCTCCTTTGGATTCTACAATAAAATGTTCTAAATTTGAACCAATCCCCTTTCACACCTCTATGTCCGATCTCATTGAAAAGTCCTACCCTTTGAAACTCCTTGAAGATAGTATTTCCTGATTTTTATCGAGAGTCTTCTTAGGTGTCGATTTCGTTGAAGAGTCCTACCCTTTGAAATTCCTTGAAGATATTTTTTCTTGATTTTTATCGAGAGGATTTCGTTAAAGAGCCCTACCCTTTGAAATTCCTTGAAGATAATATTCCTTGATTTTTATCGAGAGTACATTTTGTTGAAGAGTCCTACCCTTTGAAATTCCTTGAAGATAATATTTCTTGATTTTTATCGAGAGTCTTCTTCGATGACTTTGGTCAGTTAAGATGTAATTAACTATAGGGGCTTGCCCTTATAGGAAGCATGTCCAAATCCAGATTAATATAAACCCTAATTAATCCTTTATATTAAATAGGGGAACTTGTCGGCAAATACAAAGGTTTTTCAGACCAAACGGACGTTATACTTTTCTTAGTTTATTTGATCGAGCCTCATTCTCAAGTCTTGTGTTTATTCTTCGGGATAGATACAGAATTTGAGGTACAGTGTTCTTTCATTTTAAACTATGAAAAATATGGGGTCAGTTTGATTTCACACTTCAACGTCCTTCCAAAGCGGGCGACGGGATTTCAATTCCGGCGACCGACAGCTTCTTACGGGCAACTCCCCACAAACACCTGAAATAGCGCCGACAGAAGTTTTACTATATAATATAAGATTTAAATTCTTCCTTTGAAAACCTTAAGTCTAGGTGGATAGGGTCATTCACTGTTGTAAAATTTTATCCCTATGGAGTTTGTAATATTGAAGGTCCAAAAACTTAGAAGATATTTAAAGTAAATTGGCACAGACCGTATTTTGATGGTCAAAGGCCAAATTTGAAACAGACTCTAATGTTGGGTCACTCAGAATAAAGACTGAGAATGTCGTGCTGATGACATTAGACCAAACACTTAGTGGGAGGCAACTCATAGTTATCTATGTTAATGAAGTGAATCTATTTTTATTAGTAATTATATATATATATATATATATATATATATNTGAAATAGCGCTGACAAAGTAATTAGGCTTAGATTTAGAAAACTGTAGTGTCATAAAAATTGTTTTGTGTGAAAAGTTTTTTTATATGAAAAAGCGTTAAAAACAATTGTTTGTATGAAAAATAAAGTGTTCGTAAAAATGTTTTGTTGTGTTAAATATATTTCATCTGTTATTTGTTTAATTGTTAATGTATTGTTTGTTCTGTTGTGTATGCTAAATAAATGATCTGTAGGACTTGTGTCTTATGTTCCTGAGTATGAAAAAAAGAAAAAAATAAAAATACAAAGAGGACTCAAAAAACTAGAAATGAAAATGGAAAACTCTCAAGATAATGACTTAGAAAATCATCATACTTCATTGAGGCATTACATAAATCCTACAACAGATTAAATTCACTCAAGTATACAAAACCCTGTCGTAGAAGCTGACTCATTTGAAATAAATCCTGAGATTATCCAACTGTTGCAGAACAATCAGTTTGGGGGAACTCCTTTGGAGGATCCCTATTTACACTTATCAAATTTTATAGAACTATGTGCTATATTTTGTTATAACGGTATGTCAGACGATGCAGTTAGACTAAGGTTTTTTCCTTTCTCACTAAGGTATAAGGCTAAAATGTCGTTATACTCATTAACACCTGGCTCTATTAAAAATTGCGAGGAGTTAACTCAGAAATTCTTAACTAAGTATTTTCAACCTTCAAGGACAACTAAACTTAGAAAAGATATTATCTCATTTTGTCAGTATGAAAGGGAATAAATATACAAAGCTTGGGAAAGATTTAAGGAACTCCTAAGAAAGTGTCCACATCATGCTCTGCCTGATTGGTTAATCAAAAAGGTTTAAGGAACTCCTAAGAAAGTGTCCACATCATGCTCTGCCTGATTGGTTAATCATTCAAACTTTTTATAATGTGTTAGTAGAATCCCTTAGGTTTATAATTGATGTTGTCGCTGGTGGATCATTAATGTCAAAATCATTTGATGAAGCGTATGCGTTAATTGAAAATATGGCTGCAAACAAATTTCAATGGCCTCTACAAGGGTAAATCCTAAAATAGTAGTCAGTGTTCATTATTCAGATGTAATTACAATTCTTGCATCTCAAGTTGCCGCAATATCAAGGAAGTGGTTCAATTTGGAATGAACCAGCCTCAACTCACTCCAGTAAATGAGGAAAGTCCATTATGACATATGATTGATTCTAACTTATCATATGGTGCGTTAAATACCATAAACAACCCATATTCTAACTTTTACAACCCAGGTTGGAAGAACCATCCTAATTTTAACTGGTATCATACTACTGACGGTGTAAACCAAAAATGGGAAAATAATCATGCAAATCCTATTGGGAGTTGGAAAAATCAAGGGAACAAAAACTATAGACCTTCATATCCACCATACTCTAATAATGATCAACAATTTGAGGATAAGAAGATGTATATGGAAGAAGTGGTATTGCAAATGGGAAACCAGTGGCAAAGTCAAAATGCTAAGATTAAAAATATAGAGAGTCAACTGGGACAAATTACAAATTCACTTAGCAATAGACCCCAAGGAACACTTCCTAGCAACATTGAGATCAACCCTAAAGAGAACACTAATGAACAAGTAGAAGCTGTCTAATTAAAAAGTGGAAGAGAGATAGAGGATGTGGTTAGAAAAGAGAAAGATGTTGTCAGAGAAATAAAGGAAACTAAAAGACCTAAAGAACATGTTTCTAAGGATCTAGAAAAATTAATATCTTCAACTAAAATCAGTTTGGAAAGACCACCACCTCTATTTCCTCAAAGACTTAGACAACGTGAGTTGGATAAAAAATTTTCAAAGTTCATGGATGTACCTAAGAAGTTAATGATAAATATTCCTTTCGCTGAAGCTTTGAAACAGATGTCAAGTTATGCAAAATTTATGAAAGATATTTTAAACAAGAAACAAAAATTCGGGGATTACAAGACATTTGCACTAAGTGATGAGTGCAGCGCTATACTTCAGAAAAATTTTCCTCGAAAACTTAAAGATCATTGTAGCTTTACAATTCCTTTTGTAATTGGAAAAAGATTATGTGGAAAAGCTTTATGTGATTTAGGATCGAGCATTAATGTGATGCCTCTATCTAATATTTAAAAGGTTAGGTTTAGTCAATATTTCTCCCACTACTATAACTCTTCTGTTATCTGATCGATCTATTATTTATCCAAAAGAGATTATAGAAAATGTGCTTGTTAAAGTGGATAAATTTATCTTTCCTATGGACTTTATTGTATTAGATACGGAGGAAGATAAAGATATTCTCTTTAGTTTGGGTAAACCTTTTCTTATTACTGGACAGGCTATGATAGATGTGCAAAAAGAAAAGTTAACTATAAATATTGATGACCATGAAACCACTTTTGATGTTTTAAAGGTTATGAAATATCCAGCTAAGAGAAATGATGATGATTGTTTTTGGATGGTTGAAATTGATTATCTAAGTAAAAACTATTTCCATAAAAGTTTTGAGAGTAACTTAACAGATGAGATCGAAATGGGCTTTCATGATGAGTCTAAAATGTTATTTAAAGAAAACTGTATGTATATTCAGGAGAGGTGTGAAATGATGGATGTTACCAAAAATAGTAAACTTTTAATTCCATCTGTTGAAAAATCTCATGACCTTAAAATGAATTCACCTCATACAATTTTGAAGCCTATCTATTTGATGAATTCATATACACCATCAGTCTCTATATCTTCATATTTGACTCAATCACAAGATGAACCTGAATTGAATGATGAATCCAGTAAAAGATCTCCTATGAAAGAGTTATTCAAAGTCATTGAATGACATATTCCTTGGTATAAGAACAAAATGAATGAGATTCTGATGCTGGGCCAGATTATTAATGCAATTAACAGTTACCCCCCAGAGATTTTATGTAGTGACTCTGAGATAAATCCTAAGAAAATGAATTATGAGCAATTTAAAATTATTGAACTGATATTTAGAAGNTCTACCCTCCACCTAAGCACCACAATGCACCCAAACTTGTGCCCTGAGAGCCACCCCATGGCCATTCTAAAAAACTCACCTCCACGGCCATGGGAGGTGTGCTAAAATTTTCTTAAAAAGAGCTTCCCAAATCACTCACAGAGCTTCCTTGAGATCTCTACAGCCCATTCCAATCACTCCATTGCCTTAATTCCCCCTGTATAACCCTAATTTTGAGCTTAAAAATTAGGACATAAATGGGTCATCTCTCAAAAATCCACCAAAATTCAATTACTTGTGCCCACACCTTCACAACACCAAGAGAAGACAAAGCCCCATCAAATTACCCTCTGAAATAGCCTCCACCATAGCTCTAGACCAACACCTGAAATTGAGCTGGTCTGAATTCATCCTAGGCTTCACACCAAAGCAAGAGGCTTAATCCCTAGCCTCCTTGAACCCCAACAAACATGCCGAGCACCTCTGATTGAAGCCTCCCTTCTTAAAGCAAAGGTATAAAACTTCTCCTCCTCCCGAGCCTATTTTGATTCTCCATTTACTTAGGTTTGATTTCATGACACATTGATCGTATGGATATGTTTGTCTCACTAAAACAAGCATTTAAAAAAAAATTCACTTAATTTGGTTGAGAAATGAGAGGGATCATAAGCCTTGAAGGTGGACGGCTCTCGGCCTAAGCCATTGGGGACGATGACCACGCACCGCCTGATTGCGCGTGAATCAAATGGATGGCCAAGATGAAGCCGGACAACGCTTCTTTACATAAACAACGAGACGTGTGGCTGCTGGCGTGGACTGCGATGTCAAATAGGAGCTCGCCGTATGGAGTTTTGGAGCTGCCTAAGATCTACATAGCGCCGCGTGGATAAGTAGAAAAATAGGGCTTTTCTATTTATTTAAACTCCCTAAACTTCAAAAATTATAACTTTGCGTAGAAAAATCACAAAAATAAAATAAAAATACCCTCTTGCTCAGTGAACAGAGAAAATTATGTGGAATTAATTGCAATTCCATTTGGTTCATAAAGTATTTTTAATTAATTAAACACTATTTGGGATCATTTGGTTCTCCATACATATTGATACAGCACTTTGGCTTGAAATTTTGGCATGTTGTAGCCTCTGTTAAGGGAAACATCTTTTGATTTTTCCAAAGTCAGAGGAGGTTCCTATACATAGATCCATATTTTTCAAGTTCTTATACACTATTTCCATAAAATAATCATGGAAATTAGTGTATTGTTTAGAAAATTCTAAAAAAATTTTGGAAGGTCCACCATGACCAGAGAAGCTTTTGGAAATAATTTCATGGGCCAAGTCATTTAAAATGCACTTAAATTTTACAAACACTAAATCTAAAATAATTAATATTGGAAAATATAAATATTTAAATGACTTGATTTTTTATCTTCATTGTGGTTTATGATTCAGACAACTCACTATAAGAGTTTCAAAATATTTTGAGTTCATTTGATAACTTAAGTTAATTTTTAAAGATAAATACTACTTTTGACACTTAAATGATTTTTAAAAATCAAAATATAACTCAAAAAATTATGAAACTTAGCTTTTTTAGAGTTCTCTGTGATCAGGGATATTTCATAGAAATAAAATAATTTTTAGAATAAAAATTTGATTTTTAGCCTATTTTAAATATTTAAAAATTCATAAAAAAATAAAAAATTCATGAAAATATTTTAAATTGCTTCCTAATCACTTAGGAATAATTAGAATATTTTTCCTTATTTTCTAAATAAAGATATTGAATTTCAAAGCTTAAAAATATTTTTTTAAAGGCTAAAAATGAGTTTTCACTAAAATAATTCCAATAAATCAAAGAAAAATCAAAAAAATATGAAATTTTCTCCTCTGGGTTCTCTAACCTTCGAAAGATTTTTGAAAGACACAAAACTTAATTTTCATCATTTAAAATATTTTATTTTTATTAAATAACCGAGAACTTAAAATAATTCTGATAAATCACAAAGAATTCAAAAAATCATGAAATTTGGTCCAAAGGCTTCTATGGTCTAGGTCTACTTCTGGTAAAAATTTCAAAGGATTAGAATTTACCTTGGCCAAGTTAGGAGTTTTCTTTGAAAAATCCTATTTTCATGAAAATAGTTATATAAAATAAATTAAATAATGAAAAAAACACATTTTCTCCTGTGATGTCTTAATTGACCCATGAATGAGGTAGGATAAAAATTTCAAAGTCATTTTAATTGAATTTGACAAATTATGAAGTGTTAGAGCCTTAGGGGCAAATGTGTAATTTTGGGTCTTAATTAACATTTAGGCTTAAGTCAAGCAAGGAAATGGGCAACCTCTGATCTTAATCAATTTATTTGATGTTTGGAACATAAGGAGTTAATTGGTAGAAACCAATCTCACTTTCTTAATTATGTTAATAAATTTCTAAATTATTAGAATTTGGAAGTTTATTAAAATTAAATGATCCTGGACTTAGGGGTATACTTTTGAAGTTAATAATTAATCAATTTAATACCCCTATTTTGACTTTCAAATGAAAATTCAAGTTATGAATCATGACCACTTAAAGCTTAACCTTTTCAAAACTAATTAAGACACTTACCTAGGTCTTAAGGGCTTAGTGGTGGCTTAGGCCAAATCAAAATTGACTAAATGAGGATTAGAGAAATAAACATAACATAATAAAACATCCTTGAAACACCACTAAGCCTAATTAAAAAATTGGGTAAGTATTCAGATTACACCAACTTTCCCTTTATGGAAATTCACTCACATAATTTTCAAATTAAATGATAAATGATAATTACCCCTTTCTTGGAGATAATTAAGACATCAATGTTCACTGAGCATTAGAAGTATTCACAGGATGAACAATTAAGCAACATAATAAGTTTAAATGGGCTCGAGGCTTTTCACCAGTTGGTGAGAGGGAGGCATGGACCTTCTTCCTCCTCCTAACTTGTTGGATACCTCAGAGGTCTATTAAACTTAATATACTTTGCTCAAAAAAATTATCCTTAATTAAACTTTTAAGGACTCACCAAAATACAACATAGAGTTAGGAAAACTACCATAACTTTACTTTTTCTGCTCTTCAAAAATGCCCTCACATGCATTTTTAAGTTTCAGGTGGTGGAATGAGAAGACTCGCCAGGTACGCTTTTACAGTTTATAGTATCG
>JXCR01140992.1:139910-221015 GCA_002079205.1 Phalaenopsis hybrid cultivar
TTTGTTTGAAATAAGCTCGTGTTCAAAATTGTTCGTGAAGTCACTGTTCGTATTCGTTTCTTAACGAGCAAGCCGAACATGAGCCGAACACGAGCTGCTCGCGAACGACGAGCCAGTTTGACATCCCTAATATTAATATATATAAATAATATATTATATTAGTTATATAACTTACATTATATAAATATATAATATCTATATTAGTATATTACTAATATAGTATATTAATATATTATTACTATTAATTTATTATATATTATAATTTCTAAAATTTAATTTTTTTAAATATCATAAATCTTTTATATATAATTATTTTAAATTATTTTATATTTCGAACAATAATGATTCGAACACGAACGAACGATCATTGTTCGTGTTTGGTTTGTTTAACTAACCGAACGAAAAAAATTTGTTCATGTTCGTCTCGTTTACTTATCGAACGAATCGAACACGAACTCATTGGCAAACCAAACACTAGCTGTTCGCGAACAATGAGCTTTTTTGACAGCCCTAGAAGCGGGCGACGGGATTTCAATTTCGGCGACCGACAGCTTCTTACGGGCAACTCCCCATAAACACTTGAAATAGCGCCGACAGATGTTTTACTATATAATATAAGATTTAAATTCTTCCTTTGAAAACTTTAAGTCTAGGTGGATAGGGTCATTCACTGTTGTAAAAATTTATCCCTATGGAGTTTGTAATATTGAAGGTCCAAAAACTTAGAAGATATTTAAAGTAAATTGGCACAGACCGTGTTTTGATCGTCAAAGGCCAAATTTGAAACAGACTCTAATGTTGGGTCACTCAGAATAAAGACTGGGAATGTCGCGGTGATGACATTAGACCAAGCACTTAGTGGGAGGCAACAATGAAGTGAATCTATTTTTATTAGTAATTATATATATATATATATATATATATATATATATATATATATGCACTCNCTAAAATTTAATTTTTTTAAATATCATAAATCTTTTATATATAATTATTTTAAATTATTTTATATTTCGAACAATAACGATCAAACACGGAACGGACATCATTGTTCGTGTTTGGTTTGTTTAACTAACCAAACGAAAAAAATTTGTTCACGTTCGTCTCGTTTACTTATCAAACGAATCGAACACGAACTCATTGACGAACCNTTTAATTTAGAAATTTTTTATTTCACCATGAATTTTTCCTACATTATGGAAATCCAAAAATTGATGGTTTTTTGAAGATGTTTAAAGAGAACCCATGGTGAAAATTTCCTTACCAAGTATTTCTATTTTTTGAGTCTGATTTATGATATTATGCATTTATTTAGGATTTTATGTAAATTTATTTAGAAATTGCTATGGATCTGAGAGTGAAAAGAAGAAAGACATTTGGTGGTTTTGATGTGAGAAGATTTGTTAATTTGAAGGCTCAGTGTAATTACAATACTAAGATAAGAACAAGGAAATTGATTCAGGAACATGCATTCTCAAACCTGAGAGGTTATATTGAAAGGTTGATTATAGCTCAGAATTGGGACACTTTTTGCTACTTCACCTCAATTGCAATTGTTATTATTGTTCATGAATTTTATACCAATCTTCGGGTGACCTCTGATGAACACTTTTATGTTAAAGGGAAAAATGTTTAATTTACATGAGAAAGGATTAATGCATTATATTTGTTGTAAAACGAATTTCATTTTGAGTATTATGCATTTGCGATGTTTGATTCATCACTTGATGGGGTGATTGCCTATCTTACTGTTGGAAGGGGAGTGTGGAAGATTAAGAACATTTACTATGTAAATTTCTCCACTTCAATGTTAAACATACTATCTAAAGCATGACATTACTTTATTTATGTGAAACTTTTTTCATTTTGTCACCTTAGTGAAGTAACCAAGGAAAGAGTGGTATTAAACTTTTGTATACACAAATGAAGGCTATTGATATTGGTTCTCTTAGTTTACATAATATTCAGAGTATTTCTAAGAGTGGAACCACTAGTGTTTTATGTTATCCTACCCTGATTTTCACTTTATGTGAACAATCAGAGTAGATTTTGATAAAGATGAAGAAATTTTATAGCCACTTAAACCCATTGGGAAACCCACAGTTCCTAAATTTGAGTCATTTGATGAATCTAGAATTGGAAGTGGAGGTAGTGATATACCTTCTGCATCAGCTGTATGATCATCTACTTCTAGTACTTATTCACATGAAAATATTATGGAGCAGTTAATGATTCAAGAATCAGATACAGTAGCATTGCAGAATAGAATAGGTGGTTTAGAGTCAAGAAATGCTCATAATGTTGAATATTAATAGAAAAGAGTTCATCATGATATAAATATCAAGAGGATTTGGTTAGATATCTTAGGGGTAACCATACTATAGAATTTTCTACATGCCTCAGTTTTATGCCTTATGTGCAAGATGACTTTGAAGAAGAGGNTTTATGAATTTTGTGTACTGGGGAGACTTACACATTAAGATAATACATTAAAACATCTTTAATTACTGAATTATATGGAAGAATTGAGTGTTATTTGGATCATAAGTAAAAAGGTGCAGAAACCCAAAATGGATCCAGACGCGAAAAAATTGGCGCCAGAGGCGCCATTTTACACAGTGTTGGCGCCATAAGCGCTGCGGTTACTAGGACGAGTTTAAAAAATTCTAAAGGAGTTTTTGGGCGGCTTTTGACGGATTTTCTTCTTAGTAACTCCCAAAAACTATATTTGGGAGTTATTTAAGTCTAAAAAAGAATGGGAAGTCANTCAGAGGCGCCATTTTACATAGTGTTGGCGCCAGAAGCGCTGCGGTTACTACGACGAGTTTAAAAGATTCTAAAGGAGTTTTTGGGCGGCTTTTGATGGATTTTCTTCTTAGTAACTCCCAAAAACTATATTTGGGAGTTATTTAAGTCTAAAAAAGAATGAGAAGTCATCTTTTTTTATTCTTACGGCTTCCAATTATAAAGAAACTTTGAGGTACAAAATTTTTAATAAAAGAAAGTTCATCAATTTCGATGCATAGAAATTTTATAATCAAATTCTTATGAAGAAGAGTTAATGAACGAATGAGGATTTGTGAATCGAGGATTCAACACACCAAGTACTCGAGTGGAGGANGGCTTCCAATTATAAAGAAACTTTGAGGTACAAAATTTTTAATAGAAGAAAGTTCATCAGTTTCGATGCGTAGAAATTTTATAATCAAATTCTTGTGAAGAAGAGTTAATGAACGAATGAGGATTTGTGAATCGAGGATTCAACACACCAAGTACTCGAGTGGAGGAGATTATTCTGTAGAGAGGCTGGGATGTGCTATGCTATAACACTACTGTTGTAGTCATTCCTGTTGTAAAAGAGTTTCATGTTATAATATTCATGAAATTAACCAGGGAGTTGTCCATGTTCGAGACAGGTGGGAATCGTTTACTCCTTTAATAATAAATGATTTGTTTATTATTGAAAGCATCCCAATTTATCATTTTGCCAAATTTGTCCCTACGAGAGATAACATGAATGAAGTCTATCGATTCCTAACTAATGAAGATGTAAATTGGGAGACAAGAGATAATGGATATGTAAGTTTTTCTTCATCATTATTAAATCATGCATCAAAGACATGGTATTTCTTTATTTCTACAAAACTTCTTCCTACCATGAAAATCAGTAAAGTGACTAAGGAAAGTGACATCTTGAATTATTCTATTCAAACTAGAAAACCTATTGATGTGGGTGCTTTAATTATAAAATATGTTTTGGGTTCGATTATAAATGGATTGAATTATGGGCTGGGACATCCAACTACCATGTTCCTATTATGCAGCTAATCACAAGAATCTTATGAATGTTGGGAAAAAGTGCTTCTCCTATGGAAGCCCATGGAACTAGAGATTTGTTGCAACTGCATAGGAAATGAGAAGAAAAATAATATGAGCATTCGTATTGATCAATCCTCTCAAAATTCATCTCCTATTCAGCCCTGATTTCCTTATAGTTCACATGATATTCTGAAAAGGATTAAGAAGTTGGTGAACGAGGTACAAAATATTATGAGTTTAATTGGAAATATCTCGATATATTTGATCATTTGGATTGGAGGATGAAGGAACAATTCAAACATATTGGGCGCATAGAAGAAGTTATGGTGCGTATGTTTAACAAAAATGCTTGGGTTGAAGAAGATTCAACAGACAAATTTTCTCACCAACCTTTCTCTAACTTATACGTTCACTACCAATCCATGGAAAATATTCAAGAATATGATAGTGATGAACATGTTTAAACCTTCTAAAGTATGGAATTTGTAATTATGAGAGCATTTATGTGTTATGTGGTTGTGTTAGATTTTATTTATTTCTTTTGTTGAACTTTATGTGTATCTAATGTTAAATGTTTGATATTTAGTCTTCAGCCTTACTTTATATGGTGTAATTTCGATGCTAAATTTGATGTATTAGTTTAAAAAGTGTTGGTTTGGAAAAGGGTTGGATTTTATATATAAATGTAATTTTTGTGTTATTTGTGAAAATTTATTGTTAGGAAATTTTTTAATTATGAACATTAATGTTAATTTAATCCAATTGGAGGTTGGCATGGTTTGGTATACAATAGATTTCAAAAGAAAAGCAAAATCTGAAATTTTTGGTGTTAGTGCCATATGCACCAGTTCCCGAAAACACCCAGATCTACTTAAAACTGCAAAAATCCATGGTAAACCCCATTTTTACTGCTTTTGTCATCTCCTACCTCTAAACTAAGGCTGAAACTCAACCTAGGGCTTGTTATTTCTTGGATTTAAGGAGATTTGAAGGCTTCAATGTCTTAGATTTCATCTTCACTTGGTAAGAGCTTCACCTTAATTTAAAAATTTTTTATTTCACCATGAATTTTTCCTAAATTATGGAAATCCAAAAATTGATGGTTTTTGAAGAAGTTTAAAGAGAACCCATGGTGAAAATTTTCTTACCAAGTATTTCTATTTTTTGAGTCTGATTTATGATATTATGCATTTATTTAGGATTTTATGTAAATTTATTTAGAAATTGCTATGGATCTGAGAGTGAAAAGAAGAAAGACATTTGGTGGTTTCGATGTGAGAAGATTTGTTAATTTGAAGGCTCAGTATAATTACAATATTAAGATAAGAACAAGGAAATTGATTCAGGAACATGCATTCTCAAACCTGGGAGGTTATATTGAAAGGTTGATTATAGATCAGAATTGGGACACTTTTTGCTACTTCACCGCAATAGCAATTGTTCATATTGTTCATGAATTTTATGCCAATCTTCGGGTGACCTCTGATGAACACTTTTATGTTAAAGGGAAAAATGTTTAATTTACATGAGAAAGGATTAATGCATTATATTTGTTGTAAAACGAATTTCATTTTGAGTATTATGCATTTGCGATGTTTGATTCATCACTTGATGGGGTGATTGCCTATCTTACTGTTGGAAGGGGAGTGTGGAAGATTAAGAACATTTACTATGTAAATTTCTCCTCTTCAATGTTAAACATACTATCTAAAGCATGACATTACTTTATTTATGTGAAAATTTTTTCATTTTGTCACCTTAGTGAAGTAACCAAGGAAAGAGTGGTATTAAACTTTTGTATACACAAATGAAGGCTATTGATATTGGTGCTCTTAGTTTACATAATATTCAGAGTATTTCTAAGAGTGGAACCACTAGTGGTTTATGTTATCCTACCCTGATTTTCACTTTATGTGAACAATCGGAGTAGATTTTGATAAAGATGAAGAAATTTTACAGCCACTTAAACCCATTGGGAAACCCACAGTTCATAAATTTAAATCATTTGCTGAATCTAGAATTGGAAGTGGAGGTAGTGATAGACCTTCTACATCAGCTGTATGATCATCTACTTCTAGTACTTATTCACATGAAAATATTATGGAGCAGTTAATGATTCAAGAATCAGATATAGTAGCATTGCAGAATAGAATAGGTGGTTTAGAGTCATGAAATGCTCATAATGTTGAATATTAATAGAAAAGAGTTCATCATGATATAAATATCAAGAGGCTTTGGTTAGATATCTTAGGAGTAACCATACTATAGAATTTTCTACATGCCTCAGTTTTATGCCTTATGTGCAAGATGACTTTGAAGAAGAGGAAGAAGAAGAGGAGGAAGATAATGACTGTTGTCTTATTAAGTTTTATCTGTGGTAATTAGTTGTTGATTTTTTCATTTGATTGTTGTTGTTATAATTTGAATTTTAATGTGTTTGGCAAGTAATGTTATTAAATTTGTTTGTGTGTATAGACGTAAATTGTAGATTTTTATTTTAGTATTCTTTATATCTTTAAGTTACTGCTTTTGTTTTTTATTTACCTTCACTAAGCAAATCATGTTGATATATTTTGTTTCATTTAATATTTTAAAGCCTGTACTTTTTAAATTAGTACCTGCAATGTGTTAGAGCCAAGTTTCATGTTCAAAACCCTCTACAGCTTAGTCTTATTTTTATGCATTTATTGTTTTCTTTCCATCTATATTTTTTGTATTGAATGNGTATATTTTGTTTCATTTAATGTTTTAAAGCCTGTACTTTTTAAATTAGTTCCTGCAATGTGTTAGAGCCAAGTTTCATGTTCAGAACCCTCTACAGCTTAGTCTTATTTTTATGCATTTATTGTTTTCTTTCCATCTATATTTTTTGTACTGAATGCTTTACTTATTATTACAAAAATCTAAGTTTGGGGGAAATAAAAATTTCTTTATTAAAAAGAAAACTAAATTTTATTTGTCCATAATTAGCTATATTTTAAAAAAATTAATTTAACGTGACCTTTGGTATTAAAGGTCACTTTAGATAACTATATTTTTGCTTTTTAAATATTATAGTAAATTTAAGTAAAAATCATTGATAATGATGGTAAATTCTAGAGTTAAGATGTTTAATATGAAAGGATAAAACTATGTTTTTTTTTCTTTTTAAAGTAACATAAATTGTATTTTTGAAGTATTAAGAATTTTAGAGTTTCATATAAGAAGAAAAGAAAGAGACTTTATGAGAAATTTTCAAAGCTAATATGAATCTATAAAGTGAAGGAAAGTAAAAATTTTTTAACTTCAAGAAAAGGATAGTGAAGTTCAAAATTATTAAAAGCTNGTTTCTTTTTAAAGTAACATAAATTGTATTTTTGAAGTATTAAGAATTTTAGAGTTTCATATAAGAAGAAAAGAAAGAGACTTTATGAGAAATTTTCAAAGCTAATATGAATCTATAAAGTGAAGGAAAGTAAAAATTTTTTAACTTCAAGAAAAGGATAGTGAAGTTCAAAATTATTAAAAGCTATTCAGATATAGTAATTCTCACACAAAAAAGAAAAGAAAAGAAATGATTGAAAATGATCCTAAAAAATGAAAAGAAATAGAAGGGAAAAAAGAAAAGAAAACGAAAAGAAAAAGAAAAGAAAAGATAAATATGTAATGAGAAGCTTGAGGGGATGCCTAATCAAAAATTGGCTTCACTTGAATCAACTTGATGGAAATGGCTTTATTATACTTTCTAAACTTGTATTAGAATATTTGCAACCTTACTAATAAAGTTTTCATGAAATTCTTTTTCATATGGACATTCTAAGTATCTTTGATATGAAAAATTACAGTTCTTCTTGAAATGAATAGAGATTCAGAAATCTTAGAATTGACTAATAGGTGTTCTTATACTTTTTTTTTAAGCCTAAGTTATTAAAAAATTTTCTTATGTTATACAATTATATTTATTAAGCCAAATTATAGAAGTTTATATGTTAATCTTTACCATATGTCATATTTTTATGTAGTAAAATAGTCACTTAAGGACAAGTAACATTTAAGTTTGGGGGATTTTGATACACTAAAAAATGTGCAATTTTATATATACATTTTATGCTTAAATATGATGATATTGCACTTTAAATAAGGGAATGGACATGTTTTGTTGCAGGTATATTGATTTTAGGAATTTGGAGCAAAAAGGAAGAAATTTGAAGTGAAAATGCAGTTTTTTAGCAGCTTGTGCCAGAGGCACCATTTTATAGAGAAGCGGCGCTAGAGGCGCCAGAATCCAGAGAAAAGTGTGGAACATCAGTAAACTGGTTCCAGAGGCGCCTAAGAAAAATTTAGACAAATTACGACAATTATTGAATATTTTTTAGAGGTTCTAGAAGGCTCCAAGTAATTCAAGTGCCTAATGGAGTGGTTCAATGCATATAGACACTTGAAAATGATCTTGAATGAAGAGATACGTCTCTTGAATGAAGTGACTTGTCTTCTAAAGTTAAGAGATGTGCTTCTTGAGAAAAAGGAGGGAATTTTGAATTTCTTTGAAGATAAGGCTGGTGCCCCTATTAAGAAGTCTAGAGAGAGGAATGTAGCGTGTGAGAGGGTTGTGTGTGAAGTCTTGGAGAAGAGTTTGGTTTTTTCGAGGATTTTCTTCTAGAGTTGTAAGAGGAGAGAGAAGGTGAGATATTTATTCTTCATTGCATTTCTAAGAGGGAATTGAGTGTGATTAAAAAAAGTGAATGTGCTCAAAGGGAACTTCAAGGGATTTACTTGAGAATGCGTGTTAGATAAGTTGTATTCTTTCCTTTTTTTTGTAAACTTATTTTTATTTATAAAATCCCTGTTTTATTATGTCCTTCTCATGAATTTTGTGTAGTTTTCTTTATTCTTCTTCCTACAATGAGATATAGTTTTGTGAAAAATTAATATTGTTGTGTAATGTTTTAAATGTCAATAAATTGTGATTATTCGAACTTTGATCTTCATTTATTTTTCGATCTTGTCAATAGAAATGTTAAAATTTGTTGAGAAACATAAGATACGAAAGGGCTATGCTTTCTGCAACAATGTAAGAATCAGATTCAATTTCATGGTTGAGAATGTAATCCGTGGGGTTGAGTGCAAATAACTAGAGAAATATACTTTTATGGGTGTAGAATTGAAGATTTTAGGGTGACATACTAAAATCTTCAATTTGGTCCAGTTGCTTGGAAACTAAAGCGAGATTGTTAGCCCTCAGGGGAGGGAGAAGTTGGTGCTCTGGAATGGGAGCCAGTATCCTCTCAACCTAACCACGGATTTAAGGACCAAACTCTGGATTAATTAATGTTCTTTATGCACTCGACAGATGGTAAAGAATAAGATTACTCTTTTTTGGCACAATACAATTTTATATATAATTTTAAATGATTTTAATTACTTCACAATTCATGAACTCATTGTAAAGGGGAAGAATGCTTTCTTAAATTTGAACTCTTCGTTGCGAAACTTTGTTTTGTCTTAGTAAATTTAACTTTGAAGTTTAGAAAATAGTTTAGTTAACTTAATTATTTTAGGTACATTTAATTTAACATAAATTAAACTTACTTTTGATGTGCTTTTCTTACTTAAATTTTTATAGTTTGAACATTGTGTTTTACATTATAACCATAAGAATTTTCATCTCCCTGTGAAATCTATACTCAGGACTCCATTAGAGTCATTTATTATTTGAACGATACGTATACTTATGTAATTATTAGATTTGGCAGCTTAAAGATTTTAAAATATAAAATTATTTATACTGAAGTGTTTTTTATTGTGATTGATCGACATATTTATTAATTGTGTTGTCGTGTGTGATTTGTAGTATTGAAAGACATTTACAACTCATACACAGAAACCGCCATCAATGATCACAAATTTAACNATGCTAGATTTACTCTCTTATGCTATCATTCTATCATGATTATGCATGTATATTAATTTTATAGGATATTATATTAGTAAGTAGATTTAATTTTTACTTTTTCTTTCTGCTAAATTTTATAGAATTAATTGCAAAATATTTAAAAATTTAAGTTTGGGGGAGGGAAGAAAAAGATCATTTGATGTTCTCAATTTAAATATTTTCAAAAATTATTAATATGATTTTATGTAGTGAATCTAATTTAGAGAACTATATTTTGTAGATATTTAAAAATTATGGTAGATTTAAAGGAATATTTTTGTAATGAAAATTAATTTTGTAGATTAAGATATTTAGTATAAGAGAATAAGACTATAGTTAACTATTTAAAGTAAAGGAAACTATATTTTAAAGTATTAAGAATCTTGGAAATTTATTTGAGAAGAAAAGATTGGGGCTCAATGATGTAAAAGCTATGAAATATTTATAAGGTAAAGGAATGCTTTGAGTTTCAAATTTTGGGAAAGAAAGGTGATGTTTAAAATCATTAAAGGTTATCCAGATATAGTAATCCTCACATGAAAAAGAAAAAAGAAAGGATTGATACCAATCCCTGAAAAGAAAAGAAAAATATATAGGATTGAAAGCAGTCCAAATGAAAAAGAGAAAAGAAAAGAAANGGAAAAAGAACAAAGAAAGGATTGAAAAAAATCCCTGAAACGAAAAACAAATATAGGATTGAAAGCAATCCAGATGAAAAAGAGAAAAGAAAAGAAAGAAAAAAATATAACAGTGAGGAGAAGCTTGAGGAGATGGCTAATAAAAAATTAGCTTCACTGAACCTACCTAAAGGGAAAACCTAAATACATTCCTGAACTTATATTTATGGATTAGCTTCTTTTNTTTGGAAACAATCCCTGAAAAGAAAAGAAAAATATTTAGGATTGAAAGCATTCCAAATTAAAAAGAGAGAAGAAAAAAAATTATGGAAGTGAGGAGAAGCTTGAGGATATGCCTAATCAAAAAGTGGCTTCACTGGACCTACCTAAAGGGAAAACCTAAATACATTACTGAACTTATATTTATGGAATAGATCTTTTACTAGTAGAGTTCTAACGAAGTTCCTATCATTTGAATATTCTAAGTGACTTAATATTGCAACATATAGTCATTCTTGAAATGAATAGNAGACCTACCTAAAGGGAAGACCTAAACGCATTCCTGAACTTATATTTATGGATTAGCATCTTTTAGTAGTTGTGTTTTAATGAGGTTCCTATCATTTGAATATTCTAAGAGACTTGATATTACAACATATAATCATTCTTGAAATGAATAGAAAACTAGAACTCTTAAACTTGATGACTAGANATATAGTCATTCTTAAAATGAATAGAAAACTAGAACTCTTAAACTTGATGACTAGATAATCTGTGATTACAGAGTTAATTTAATTACTTGAATTTTTTCTGAAAATCTCACTGTGATATTTACTTAAATCACAGAGTTAATTCAATTACTTAAATCTTTTCTGAAAATCTCACTATGATATTTATTTAAATCAAACTTATAGTATTNCATAGTGTTTCTGAATTAAAACTTTACTACAATAGATCATAACTTTTATGTAGTACTAAAATTACTTGAGGAAAAGTAATTGTTAAGTTATGGGATTTTGACCCAAGGAAAATATGTTGAGATTTTCATACCTATTTTATACTGTTTTAATGATATTGCACTTTAAGGGGGATTTTGACCAAAGGAAAATATGTTGAGATTTTCATACCTATTTTATACTTTTTTTGATGATATTGCACATTAAAGAAGGGTATTTTTTATTTTTGTTTCAGGTATGATGAATTATGGTATGTTAATGCACTCTTAAAAAAGGTATTTTTGATGTTTTATTGCAGGAATGATGAATTAGGGTCATTGGAGCAAAAAGATAGAAAGGTATTTTTGATGTTTTGTTGCAGGAATGATGAATTAGGGTCAATAGAGCAAAAATATGCAAAAAAAAATATGTTGAGATTTTCATACCTATTTTACACTATTTTTTATGATATTGCACTTTAAAGAAGGTATTTTTTATGTTTGTTGTATGTGTGATGAACTATGGACTTTGGAGAAAAAGAAATAAAAACAGTGCAATCTGGAGCAAAAACAAGCAAGAAATGAAATTTTGCCCTGTCACCTATAGATAAGTCTTTCGATGCTTAATCTCTTTTACACTTCTTACATATTTTTGAATGAGATTACACTTTAAAGAAAGGTTGTTTTCATGTTTATTTTGTAGGGCTATCTGTTAGGAACGCAACGCAACTGAAATGAGGCGAAACAGAGTTTGATGCTTATTTTGTATGGCTATCTTTTGGGAACACAACGCACCTGAAATGGGGCAAAACGGAGCTAAAATGGAGCCAAACGGAGCGAAATGGTGGAGCTACACAGTCTGCTCGCCGACGGGCGCCACGAGATTTACCCGAGAAGACCAAAAAATGACAGAAAAACTCACCGACAATGCCCTCGAGCCCACCAATGGCGCCCGGGACGGTTATGGGACGAAATTCAACGTATTTGGACACCTTTTGAAAGGTTTCTTGTGGCAACTCTTCAAACTTTGTCCCTACAGTTTAAAGAACGAATTTAGGTTAGAAAAAGAGGATTAGTGTGAGAGGAATGTTGGGAAAAGTGTGGAGAAAGTTTAGGATTCTTAGAATAGGAGTAGAAATGTAGATTTCTACCCTTTTAAAGAGATTGGAGAGGGGATTTTGAGAAAATTTGTAAGGAGATGTTCTAGCATTGCATGGATCGGCAGGAGTCTTTGTGGGAGAGATTTTCTTCTTTCTTTCCAGGGAAAAAAATAAGTATTGTGTTCTTCATTATCTTATGGTTTTGTAAACACTTATCTAGTGGATTTGTTTTGGTTAAATGAAGTTTCTGTTGTGTTTTCTATTTTGTAAACACTTATCTAGTGGATTTGCTTTGGTTAAATGAAGTTTCCATTGTGTTTTCTTTGTGCTTTGTGATGGGCTTCTCTTACTCTCTCTTTTTGTTTGGAAATAATGGCATGAGAAAATTATACCCTTGTTTTCATTTTACTTTTATTTTATAATGAGTATAATTCATGTTTAGGATTTTGTGAAGCATGTTAGAAGCGGATTTAATTATCAATGTGATGGTTTTTACTTGCACTTTATTTACGTTACAATAAAGGCCTGTTGTAGTGTTAAAATTCATTATAATTGCATTAAGACTCGAGAGGGCTGTGTAATTCTCAACAAAGTATAACCACATTCAGATTCCATGGATGGTTAAGTTCATGGGAGTTGAATGCAAATAAATAAGGAAGTATACTTTGATGGGCGAAGAATTGGAGATTTTAGGGTGAGAGACTAAAATCCCCAATTTGATCCTATTGTTTGAGTAATGAAGCAGAGATGTTAGCCCTCTGGTGAGGGGAATGTGGGAGCTTCGAAGTGAGAGCCGACATCCTCCCAGCCTAGCCATGAATTCAGTAAACAAGCATAGGATTAGTCAATGTTCTTTATGTCTGGACCAAAGGGTAAAGAATTTGCTCTTATTTGGCACATACAATTTTTAATGCATCTCATTCCTTTACATTATCCAATTCATTACATAATAATAGTAGTTTTTAATACAAAATCCTTCAGACCAATTCATCCAAAAAGGGTTATCTTTAGAATTAATATTTGCATTTAGGAGTAGTTATTAAACCAATTCATCTAAAAAGGATTATCTTTAGAATTAATATTTGCATTTAGTTATAGTTACTATATTAAACCAATTCATCCAAAAAGGATTATTTTTATAATTAATTTTTGCATTTAGTTATAGTTACTATCTTTACATTTAACACTTGCATTTAGGAGTAGTTGCTAGATAAAACATCATTTTAATCGACAATCCAAACTAAGGACTAATTGTAGTATACTAGGATTTTACTAAGGACCTCTTACCTCGCTTCCCTGTGGGATCAATAAACGGGACTCCACTAGAGCTTTGTATTACTTGAGCGATACGTATACTTGCGTTTGAAATTGTGACTTTATAAAATCATTATAAAATAGTAAATCTGGGTTCATAAATTCTTGCATTTTTAGGTATATAAAAAGTCGCTGTCAATATCCATCTAAAAAATAAAAATATTTGTGCCTGGCCAGCCTATCCAACATCTGATCCAAAAAGGGTAAAGAAAAATGATCCTTACTGGTGGCAGAAATTAATTTTCTATAGTCTATGCAAATTTGTCATCCAGTGACTTTTTTTGTTAATATTAATTCATTATTCTCATTCGACACTATAGTCACACCTCCTTTCTTTGGAACACAGTGAATTGGACTGATTTAAGCACTGTCTGAAATAAGATATATTTTTCCAGCATCTAACCATTTTAAAATTTCTTTCTTAACAACTTCTTTCATCATAGGATTAATCTCCTTTGAGGATCAGCTCTTGATTCATGTTGGTCTTCCAATAAAATTCTATATATACAAATTGAAGGACTGATTCCTTTAATATCAGCTAATGTCAATCCAAAGGCTTTTTTATATCTTTTCAAAGTTTCCAACAACTGTTGTTCTTGCTTATTAGTTAATTCCGAGGATACTATAACTGGTAATGTAGATAAATCTCCTAAGAATGCATACTTCAAAGGTGTAGGAAGTGTTTTTTGTTCTAGTTCAGGAAGTTTCTCAATAGATGAAATCAAATTGTTATTACTTTCTGTAGGATCTAATATTTTAATTTTTTCCTGAAAATAATCCAAATTTTCTTTACTCACTTTCGTAGATTCATCTTGAATTTTATCCTCATCTTGATATTCCTCATATTCCTTTTCAAATTCTCTTTCAAATACTTTTTTGAAATATTCATGGCTTAGATATTCAATAATATTCATTCTGAAGCATTCAATATCTTGCTCTTTTGCAGGGTTTCACATTGATTTTGTAGTATTAAATATAACCTTTTGATCACTAACTCTCATAGTTAGTTCTTCTCTGCACATCTATCAAGGCCGTTCTAGTGGCAAGGAATGGCCTTTCTAAAATAATAGGAATTTCTTTATCTTCCTCTATATCTAATACAATAAAGTCCATAGGAAAGATAAATTTATCAACTTTTACCAAAACATCTTCTATAACTCCTTTGTTGACCTCACTTTTGGTTGAGGTCTAGTTCTCCCTCTTTAGTAGCCTAGGGTCTAACCATAGGACTTTCTTGTTGACTATTCTTAGAAAACTAGAAAGGAACCCTCAACATTAGAAACTCTAAACTCTTCCTTCCTCAACTTGAAGTTCCGCATATTGGTCCTAAGCTCTAGCACTCAGTAGGTGGGGTCACTATGGGGGATCTCAAAGAGAGTCCATATAGGACCGCTTGACCTTAGTGTGGCATTGATGTTGTTCTAGAGCTAGTTCACTCATTACACTCACTATCACCCACAATCACTCCCAATCCCTAAACCTAAATTTGTTGACTTTGATCCCTTGATCTTTTGGGAGACTCATGTAGATGGCCCCCTAGACCCCCTAACCCTAGGCTAGGGTTTAGTTAAGACCAGCACATAATGGACACAAATGAGGATTTCATTGTTTCATAACACATACATGGTAGTTGGAGCCCCAATTCTACCAAAATGTCCAACTTGGTCTTTTGCCCCTAAATCCACCCAGATTACCTAAATGCCCTAGAAACCTTAAATTTGGTCAAAATCCTTAAATTGACCCAAAATACCCAAATTTGTTCAAAACTCATTTCAAACCATTTCAAAATACCCAAATTGACCAAATTCACCCAAAATCACCAAAATACCCTCAAATTTGCCAAAATTACAAAAATACCCTTGGCACCTCAAAATTTCCCAAAACTTGCAAAATCACTTCAAATGTCTCCAAAACCAATTTGGACCCTTAAATTGAACCTAATTTGGCCAATTTGACCATTTTGACCAAAACTCCCAAATTGTCATTAAAGGCCCAATTTTCTGATATTCACCTCAAAGGTCCATTAATTTGGCCTCAATTCCCCTTAATTTTAATTATAAACTCAAATTCATCTTTCATTTGATCAATTCAAACCAAATTCAAGCCTAATTAGCCCATGCTTTGAGCTCAATTTTGATCTAGGTTAAACCTCAAATTTTAGCCCTATGACCAAACCTAACCTAATTGAACCCCATAGCCTACTAAATTTGCCTCAATTTGAATCATAAACTCTTCTTAACACTCCTACACATCAAATTTGACCTTCAATTGGCCTTTTTCAAGCCTAAATTTCAATAAATTTCAACCTACATTCAAAATCCCAAATTTGCCTCAAATTGGTTGTCTCCAAATTCCACTAAATTGAATGCCCTAACCCCAAAATGGACACCCACTTTATGTTAAAAACTTTTCATGCTATTCCTATAGACTATTTTTAACCATTAATTTGGACTTATCCCAACCTTAGCCCAACCTAGACCCAAGTTTAGTCCAACATGCCCAAATTGACCAAAATCTAAAAATCCTTCAAATTTAGCTTCCAATTGAACTTAAAATTACTTCAATCCTTCACAAAAAATATTCATGACAATAATTTACACAATTTTGATCAATTAATTGAGCTCAAAGTCTTGGCTAGCCTAATCCAAACCCAACTTTTAGCCATTTTGACCCAAATTGGACCCATGTGCCAAAATTGACTTAGCCATCCTAAAGTCACCAAATTAAGGTTTCCACAGCCATTAAGCACACCCTATGGACCAAGTTAGACCCATCTAAACCAGCCAAGGTGAGCTATGGACCAATGGTCCATTGATTTAAGGGATTTTACCCCAAATTTGGCCTAAACTAAAATATCTTCTTCATCATCACTTACCCTTAGGAGTTAACCATCATTAGTAGCTCCCTGACCTCCTTGAGCGAAGGAGTGGCTGAACCCTGGCCAGCCACCTCCTCAGCCGCTGGAAACAGCTAACCCAAGGGAGCCTCAAATCGTGAAAACCCAAAATTAAACCACCCTGACTTGGCTCACTCCCATTGGCCATTAGAGCCTTTCTTCTATCCACCTTAGCAAGCTTTAGCACCCAACTCCAAGCCCTGAGCTCCACCAAGCAGCCATGGCTTTAAATGGAGCTATCCACGACTAAAGAAGAGAGTGCTTGGAGCCTTAAGGAAACTCTGCCAAAATCTCACCAAAGCTTCTCCAAACCATCCCAAGTGTAACCCCTTTCTTCTTAGCCATTGATAACCACCCCATTGAGCCAATTTCTCCACTAAAATTCATAGTAAGACCAGGACAGATCTCTCTACTCCACCACAGTGTACCAAAATTCAATTAATAGTGCATACACCATCCCCACAGTGAATGAAGTTGATTCTCCACAAAAGCCCCCTAATTCACCAAGGCTTGTGACTTCATCTAGAGGTTCATTAGGCCCAATAGATGCTATCACAACCATCTGATTGAGGCCTCTCCTCTCAGCTGAAGGTATTGAACTCTAACCCTAAACAGAGATTTTTTTGACTCTGCATAGGCATTTAATTTATTTTATACCGTATAAGTCATATAGATATGCTCGTCTCGAGTAGATGATGGTTTAGAAATAAACCCTATGCGATTTAGTTGAGTCTAGCTCAAGATCTTAAGGTTTTAGTGTGAACGGCTCACGGGTTAGGTAACTTAGGACGATGAAAGGATGTCATCTGATTGTGCGTTTATCCATTATACGGTCCTAATGAAGTCGAATAAGGATACGATCTGTAAAGCGTGGTCTGCATGGTAGTTGAGGGGGATAATAGGGTCAAATAGTGGAGCGTTGCATGTTCTTTCGGTGCTGCCTAGGATACAATCATTGACTTGCTGGATAAGTAGAAAAATAGGGATTTTTAAATTTTTTAAATATCATCATCTTTACCTTTTGCGGGATATTTCATTAATTTGCAAATATTAAATGTAATTGTTTGATCATTGATGCACATAGTTAATTCCACTTTCTGCACATCTATCTTTTCTCTTCTTGTAGCTATGAAATGTCTCCCCAAAATGATAGGTATCTCCTTATCTTCCTCCATATCTAGCATAATGAAATCAACAGGAAAGATAAATTCATCCACTTTCACTAAGACATCTTCTATAACTCTTTTAGGATATGTTATTGAACAATCTGTCAACTGCACAGTTATAGTAGTAGGGGATATTTCTCATAATCCAAATCTTAAATATTTATAATGGCATAAGGTTAATGCTTGCACTTAAATCACATAAAGCTTTCCCTTAAAATTTGTCTCCTATTTCACATGGAATTATGATGCTACCAAGATCTTTAAGCTTTTCAGGAAGATTTTTTTGAATTATTGCACTGCACTCCTCACTAAGTGCAAAAGTCTCATTATCAACGAACTTATTTTTCTTGTTAAGAATATCATTCATAAACTCTGTATAAATTGACATTTGTTCTAAGGCTTCATCAAATGGAATATTAATTGTAAGCTTCTTAAAAATTTTCAAAAATTTTGAAAATTGTTTATCCAACTTTTGTTGACGGAGCCTCTGAGGAAATGGAGGATGTGCTTTTTCTAAGTCAACTTTAAGTGGATAAATAGGTCTCTCTTCGGAGTGTCTTCTTTAGGCTCTTCAATTTATTTTATCTCTACTTTAGTCTCTTTTTGAACTATCCCTCCAATTCTCTTCCGCTTCTAAGTGGAATGACTTTTACTTGTTCTTTATTCTGATCTTTTGGATTTACTTCAGTATTACTGTGAAGTGTTCCTTGGGATCTATTACTTGATGAATTTTCTATTTGTCCAAATTGATCTCAATATTTATAATTATAGCTCTTTGACTTTGTAACTGATTTCCCATTCACAACACCACTTCTTCTATTGACAACATTTTCTCCTTAAATTGTGGATTACTGTTAAAACCTAGAGGATAAGTGGGTTTATATTATTATTCCCTTGGTTGTCCAAGTTTTCCAACGGGTTTACTTAGTTGTTCCCCCATTACTGATTATTATTACCTAAAGTATTATTCCAGTTAAAGTTGGGATGGTTCTTCCAACCTGGGTTATAATATTTTAAATATGGGTTATTCTTTTTATTGTTTATGACATTCAAAGTTTCTAATGATGCTTGAGAATTTACCTATTAGCCAAATGAATTCTCTTCAATCAATGCAATTCGTTGAGAAAAAATCATTCCAACTTGGTATAACTTCCTTGAAATTGTAGCAACTTGATTTGCTAGCATTGCAAAAGCATCAGATTCATGAATATTTGTTATTTTCTTAGGATTTACTCTTTCAAAAGGCCATTGAAAATTATTAGTAGCCATATCTTCAATTAAAGCATAAGCATCATGAAATGGTTTTGACATCAATGAACCACCATAAGCAATATAATAATAGACCAAAGAGATCCAACTAATCCATTGTAAAATATTTGAATTATTAACCAATCTGATATAGCATGGTATGGACACTTTCCTAATAGTTCTTTAAATCATTCTCATGCTTCATAAATGGATTCCCCTTCAAACTAAAAAAAAGATGTAATATCATTTATAAATTTCACAGTTTTTTATGATGGAAAATATTTAGCAAGGAATTTATGTGCTAAATCACCTCAAGTTATGATAGATCCAGGCGCTAAAGAATGTAACCATATCTTAGCTTTATCCCTCAGTGAGAAAGGAAAAAGTTTAAGTCTTATAGCATCATCTGATACATCATCATATTTAAATGTAACACACAATTCTAGAAAATTGTTAAGATGTAAATTTGGACTTCAGTTGGTGCTCCCCCAAACTGATTATTTGATGTTATTTAGATAATAGTGCGTTTATGTTCAAATGTATTAGCTACTACAACAGGTTTTTGAATTCTACAATAAAGTTCATCCACCGTAGGGTTTGCATAATTTCCTAAAGGTCTAAACTCTTTTTTAACTTTAGCATTTTGATTATTTTGGTTTGTCATTGTTTTAAATTTTTTATTTTTTTCAGTAATTTTTTAATTTTTTAATTTTTTTATATATTACTGTGAAACACATAAAATAAAAACGCATACATTACTATGAAATACATAAAATAAAATTGTACAAATAAGAACTTTATATAAAAACAACACTACAGTATTTCTCAAATAAATCTAAAAAGTTTAAATAACGCTTTATAAAATTAGAAATTTGCTTTCTAAATGTTTCTTTAAAATTTTTTTCAATCTTCTCTGGAAACGATGCCAAAAACTTGATCCCAACTCTCTTTATATATGTTAATGCGATGTATGCGACTATATTCTCAATACTTCTTTACTTATAATTATTACTTTGCAATGACGACAAAAACTTGTTCCTGATAAAAGCTATGTAAAATCTTGACTTCGAAGAAAATAAAAATATAGTTATAATATTTAAATATGAGATACTACGCAAGTATACGTATTTTTATCAAGTAATATAGGATACTATGCAAATAATTTTTTATTAAACCCTGAATATCGAACACACAGGGAAAAAAATACAATGTGCAACTAAAATCTTAAGAAACCAGATAACAAAATTTTACTTAACAAAATATTCTTACATAAACTCTAGATGCTATATTAGAAATGAAAGTTTGTTCTTTTTTTTATTTTTTATAATTAAAAGTAAAGTAAACAATTAATTAACTTAACTAGATATTTGCAAGATGAAGGCAATATAAATAAAATATATTTTTCCTTATCATGAATCAGTAACAAGTATAAGAATTATGTTGTGGATGTATTCTAATTATATTGTGTCAAATAGAAGCAATAATATTTGTTACCCTTACTAGAGATGCTATAAAGAACATTAGTTAATCTACACTTTGAATAGTCTTGAAGACATGTTAGGTAAGGAAGATATTAGCTCTCACTCTAGAGTTCTCTATTCTCCCTTCACATGAGGGATAACATCTCATATCAAAACCTAAAACTATAAATCAAATTGGAGGCTTTAGCCTGTCACTATAAAGTCCTCTAATTCTATACCCTTCAAAAATTATTTCTCTATTTATTTCCACTTAACCCCATGAACTACATTCTCATCTATGAAATCAAATGTGATTCTTACTATTTTTTTATTCAGACAATACCATCTCGGATCTTATATGTTATCATAACAGGTATTAACATCATAATTTGCCAAATCAAGAAGTAAATGAAGTACAAGGTTTAAAATCTTCACAACTTCTTCCAACATTAAAGACTAATACTTCACACAACTTCTAGAGTTAATAGAGAAAACACAACCACACTTAAATTTGAAAAGTAGAAATCATGCACGCAAACAAGAAGTTTAAATTAAAACCAAATGTAGTCACAAAGATAAAAAATTATCTCAAAATCCTCACCACCAAGTCTTGAAGTTCCTTTGAATCTCTTCCTTCACTTATAATACAAACTACAACTTAAAATAAAAAGAAACTAGGCGGCATCGGCGGTGGCGTGTGGTGGTTGGCTCTGGATGGATTTTGTGGATAACGATGATTTCTTCAATCCAAGTCTTCTTTTATAACTTTCCAAAAGGTATCTTGGTGGCTCTTCAAAATGTGTCTACATTTAATGAATCTTCTAAAAGTTGTCTCATTTCAAAAGCCAAGTAAATGAATTTTTGTGTCCATTAACTATTTCCCACATTTTCACCAAGGTTTGCTTCAAACATCTCTTCAAAAATTGGTCCAAATTCAATGAATCATCAAGTAACTACTTTGGCGTTTAAGCGCGAGGTACCTGGCGCTTAGGCGCTGCTCTCACTATCTAACTGGGGCGTAAACCCTAGCCTGAGCGCTTAAGCACCTCAGTTCATTTTCACATCTTATTTATTTTTGCTCCAAATTTGATCCCTTTTCACTATTTTCACCATTTTCATCCATTTGATTATGCCTAAAAGAAAAACTCACAAATACCTTTCATTAAAGCACAATATCTCAAAAATAGGTATAAAAATCTGTACACAAAGACTATATACTTTAGGTGTATCAGTGCCTAAGCATAACGAGAGCCTACTTCTTCCTTTCTTAGATACTATTTACATTATGTGTAAAGCTAAAATTATTTATAGAATAAATAATTATAATTCTTATCATTCTAAATGGTACTATAATCACTATGGTTCCATTTGGTTAATACTTTTCGGAAGGATTTATCTAAAGTTTCTATAAAATTAGAACTTTTTCAAATTACGTTTTATTTTTCTTCTCTTTATAAAAAATTTGGTAGATCTATTTTTATTTAATATAAGTGTCCCAAGCAAATTAAGATATATAAAGTAATATCCAATGGTAGTTAGAACATTTCTTTTAATAATTATGTTCCTTTTTTTACATTAATGTTATTCCTTTTATTTATATTACTAATGATTTATCTTTTATTTGGAAGTATTTAAATTTTTGCTCTTATAAGAGTGTTTTTTTTGTATGAGCATTTTTGTATTAAAATTTAGAGTAAGATTGTCTAGTTCAAAGCTTATGCTATAAAAATTTCTTTTCATACTTAGAAGGTTATGCATAGTGGGCATAAAACCTTTTATATTCTTTTTATTAAAGGTATTTTAGTTGATCCGCTTCGTAGTCTCTAATTGAATATGATTAAATTATATAGCCATTTATTTATTGAATGTTATTATTATCATATTCTTTTGAATTTTTTTATTTCATATGGAAAATTATTTTTAGCTCCTAGTAAAATTTATCAAGCGGTCCTTAAGAGGCTCTTTATCTTGTTTTTTCACGCTACAACCTATAGCCTTTGGAATGAGAGAACTTGTAGTATATTTAGTTATAATTCTAGTCAATTGATATTCTCAATAAGAATTTTAGTTGGATTGTGAAGTAAAAGAGTAGGATATGAAATTTTAAAAGTGATATCCCTCCTTTTATTAAAGAATTTTCTAGGTCATACTTCTATGATCTATAGGATCCATTTTTTTCCTTGATTTTGCTTGGTTGCAGTAAGATCATATGCATTTCATCTTTTAAAGGCTCAACCAATTATGCATTTGCATGAAGTCTTTATTATTCTTCTTTTTTTAAGGATTAAAACTTCACTTAATTATTTCTTTGAGTAATAAGGATTTTCAACCGTATATTAAGTATGAACCATTCTCTATATTACAAATATGCTTGAACACATCTCAAAGAAATTGGACGGTCAATAACAGAGGTGAATAAGTGAGATTCCAGCTGTAAAAGTAGAGAACTCATCCACAAATAGTCGATTGATTTTATAGTCTGGTTTATCAACATAATGAGTTGACAGATGTAATTTTTGTCTAGTAAAATCTATCAACCAATGAATTTTTCAATCATAAGATCATTAGAAAAGGTCTACACTTCCTGATCAAGCAATAAAAAATCTCTAGGAAGTAGGAATGACTGACTGTCATAGCCGGACAACACACATACATGGTGGATGACGGACATAGCCAACCGGCCTCAAGGCTTTGGGTGATTGACTAAATGTCATTGTTTATTGCTCATTACCATGTAAGCTAAATTCAATTGTTTAAAATATTTATGAAAAATGCTTTCTACTTACATGTACTTGTATTCTCCACCCACTATAAATAGGACGTCTTGACATCGAGAAAGGGACTTTATGATCCTGTTACTTTTAGATCCTCCCACTTGAGGGTGCTAACACCTAACAATTCTGTTTGAAACCCTCCCTTTCATTTTCTCTCTCTCACTTATCTCCTTACCTTCATTAACTCTCCAAACATGTTCCCAAAGTCAATCTAGGATTCTACACATTCATTTGTATGTATTTTAATTTTAAATTATTAATTGTATTTGTGGATGGAGGCTCAATGGTTTTCTTGTGGGTTCAATAATTCCAAACTCATTATTCTTTATTCCTTTATCCTCCTTTAATTAGTTTTTCTTATTTTAGGCATGTATTATTAATCTGACAAATTAAAGATTGGTTATTTCTTATTATGTAGATTCTACCTTACTTTTATGCTATATCAGGAGGCCTCTAATATATTTTTTTTCTCTTGGGCCTTTGAGGCCATTTTTTGGAGTCCTTCTAACTAGGCATGTAAGGGTCTGTTTGGGGCCACTTATTTTGCCTGGTGCAACCACAAACCACTATTTTATTTTATTTTTGGTTCCTTCAAAAAAATTAGTATCGATTGCAATTTTAATAAATTCGGACAAAATGTGGATCTTATGTTTGACTTCGTGAACCCCTGGGCCCACATTTCCACTCAACTGCTCTTTACTACCCTACCATCTTGCTCAAGCTTCTCCCTCCCCTCTCTCAAGACTGAGCAGATATTCTTCGCTCCCGCCTCTCTTGAGATCGAGCTTCTCTCTCTCGTCAGCCTAGAGGTAACTTCCCTTCTCTCCTCATCCTGTATGTTCCGTACGTTGTGCTTCATGTTTGCTTTGATCATTTCCTCTCCTTCTGTCTGCAGTATTCTTTTCCAACTTTTCTTTGGAATTATGATATTGTGATGGTTTTCTAAGCTTGATTTGGTCGTTGAGTTTCAGTTGGTTTTTCAATATTGCTGGATTTTATAATTTTTTGTGATCCAGGTTTTTGCAGTTCCTATGAAATTCACCTTCATTTGGGATTTTGTTTATAGCTGGTGGGGTGATGCCCTTTACTTTGGATTTGCTTATGGTGGATTGCTGGGGTGGTTGATTGCTACTACTTTTGGTGATGGATTTTTTGGGGTGGTTGTGCTAGTGGTATGATAGTTGTAAGTCATGGTGGTTGTGCTGTGGTGGTTGTGTTGTGGGTTATTGTGGCTGTAGGCTGTGATGGTTGTGTTGTGGGCTATGGTGGCTGTGTTGTGGGTTATGGTGGCTGTGCTGTCATGGTTGTGCTATAAGTTGTGGAGGCAGAAATCATTTTTTGGGTTGATAACATTTAGATTTTCTTTGAGAAATTCTTTAGGTTAAGCTTGAAAGAGTACTTTTCAGAGAACATCATCAATAACATGTAGACGTCATTCTCATCATCTATAGGACAAGGTTGATAATAAATTCATAAGCATCCCCATAATAATAAGATGCAACAAATAATTAAAATAATTTTGTTAGTGTAATTTTATAGCATATTTTGTTAACTTTAAGCAGTCAAATGAGCATGCATATAATTCTCTTAGGCTCTATTTGTGTGGCTTTAATATGTGTGGGTTGTGGTGGCTATGTTGTGAGTTATGGTGGTTGTGGTGTGGTGGTTGTGATGTGGGTTATGGTGGTTGTGGGTTGTGGTGACTGTATAATGGCTTATGGTGGCTATATTGTGGGTTATGACAGTCATGTTTTGTATGGTGGCTTTGATGGAGTGGTTGTGTCGTGGGTTGTGGTGTCTATGGTGGAAATTATTTTTTAGGTTGATATCCCTTACATTTGCTTTGATAAATTCTTTAAGGGAAGCTTGAAAGAGTACTTTTTAATGATCATCAAAAATAACATGTAGAAATCATCTTCATTATCTCTATGAGAAGGCAAAAAATAAATGTTTAGACATCCCCAAAATAACAAAATGCAAAAGGAAAATAAAATGATTTTGTTAGTGTAATTTCAGAGCATATTTTGCTAACTTTAAGCAACCAAATGAGCATACATAGACTTCTCTTTTTAGGCTCTATTTTTTTTGTTGTGATATGTACGGGTTATGGTGGCTATGTAGTAGATTATGGTGGTTTTGGTGTGGTGGTTGTGCTATGGGTTATGGTAACTGTGGGTTGTGGTAACTATGATNAGTACATAGAATTCTCTTTCAGGCTCTATTTTTTTGGCTGTGATATGTACGGGTTATGGTGGCTATGTTGTAGATTATGGTGGTTTTGGTGTGGTGGTTGTGCTATGGGTTATGGTAACTGTGGGTTGTGGTAACTATGATGTGGGTTATGGTGGTTGCAGTGTGGTGGCTATGTTGTTGGTTCTGGTAGCTGTGCTGTTGGTTTTAGTGGTTGTATTGTGGGTTATGGTGGTTATGGTGTGGCGGTTGTGTTACAAGGTTGTGATATGTGTGGAGGTGGAAATTATTTTTTAGGCTGATAGCCCCTAGATTTGCCTTGAGAAACTTTTTAAAGGAAGCTTAAAAGAGTGTTTTTTAATGATCATCATCAATAACATGTAGGCATCATCTTCATTATCTTTAGGAGATAGTTGAAAATAAATTCATAGACATCGCCACAATAATAAGATGCAACATGAATATAAAATAATTTTTTTGGTGTAAATTCAAAGCACATTTTGCTAATTTTTAGTAGCTAAATGAGCCTACATAGATTTTTCTTAGGGTCTATTTGTGTGGTTGTGATATGTGTGGGTTGAAGTGGTTGTGAATGGTGGTTGTGGGTTGTGGTGGTTACGCTATGTGTTATGGTGGTTGTGGTGTGGTGGCTGTGTTGTTGGCTCTTAAGCTGTGGGTTGTGGTGGCTGTGTTGTGGGTTATGGTGGCTGTAATGTGTTGAGTGTGCTATGTGTGATGGTGAAAATTATTTTTGTGGGTTATGGTTGCTATGTAATATTAATGTTTTGCTTTTCATTGCCGGTAACATAATGGTTGACTAAAGAAGTCGATTCATCCATGTGGGATAGGGAAGCTAAAATCATATTTTATGCATGTGTCTTAAGGAGATTAAGCTGAGAAATAAGCCCATCACCCTTTTTAACAAGTGAAGGGGCAAAATATTATGAAGAAGATCAAAGAAATGACATGAAAGGAGTACGATAGGTTGCAACTTAAGAAAAAGTGGGAACAATTAAGGAATGACTAAAAATTATGGAAGGAATTAAAACAGGGATCTAAGGGATTAGGTTGCGATCAAATCAAACAGACTACTGGTGCTTCAAAGGATTGGTGAATGGGAAATTAGAGGTAACAACTTATCAATGAAAGACTTGATTTTCATTTCTTTTTCCTACTGAAATGTTTAAAGTAATAAACTTGCCTGTATATTGCAGGTAGTTCTAGCCTCCAAGAAATTCAAATACAGTATAATTATGATTTGGAAGAAAAATTAGACTATATGTTTGGTGGGGATGTGGCAACGGGGTCTCATGTCTGGACCCCTAGGGAAAATGGGGTTGCAGGCATACTAAAGGACTTGGATGCCGAGCAGGTAACTGGCTCCGATGAAGGCCTATGCCCAAACAAAAATGAACTGTATTCCACATGCAGATTAAACTATCATAGGGTGGAGAAAAAAAAGAAGGAACTGCTTTCATCAAAAGCTAAATATCAAAATGAGTGGCTTCATGAATGAATGCACCTGAGCCTTCACATGCCACCTCTGTAGATGACTTTATCGAATTTCTGGAGACAATTCTCAATATTTATGAGGACACGTTATATTAGAACTCCTTGCAGTTGCTAAAGAACCCCACCCGTAGAGAGATCTTCATGAAGATAGCCCATGACCATAGGGTCAATTATTTGTGTTTTTTTTCTTACAGCAAGGACACTTGATTTTATGTGGTTATTGTTGTACTGCTTGGATTTATTTTCTTATAGTTTTATCGGATTTCTAATTTGGATGTTTTTTTTCTTTCGTGTAAGATCAATCTATATGATATTATGTATTTGTGTCTTCTTACTTTATGCTTTTTTATTTAATTTATGTAGTTTTTTAGTGTTGTTTGATTGACATGTAATACTTGAATAGAGCACTTTAACATGAACTCAGACAGAGTGACGTGCGGAAGAAAAATTGTTACAACAGTTTGTATGTTGTACGTATACTACAACTCATACATTGATCGAACTCCCTGTATGACATCTACTTTGGTGATAAATGGGTTGGAGAGCCACTATAAGGAAATGGTACAAGATTCAACAACATGTTTCGTATGACACAACCTATATTTATAGATCTACTTGATAAACTACATAGGAACCACATACTTCATGACTCCCTAAGTATGATAACTAGAGAGGCGTTAGCCATAACCCTCTACATCTTATCATAGAATGAATCAATGAGAGAAGTCATGAAGCGATTTTAGCATTCATCGGAAACAATCAATTGATATTTCTCACTGGGTTTAAAGGCTTATGTTAGTTTTTCGGGACATATTATTAAGCCAGAGGATTCAACATTCGAGAGGAAACCAATAGAGATTCTAAATGACCCGTGGTATATGTCATTCTTTAAGATAAATCTTTTTACCCATTATATTCAGAAGTCAAACTGAGTAACGTAATTAAAAACAAAATTTACTAATTTGTCAGAACTGTATTAGAGAGATCGATGGAACTCACGTGGATGCACATGTATCCAACAATGAAAATATCACATTCATTGGGCGGTGTGGATTACCTACAAAAAAATGTGATTGTAGAGTTATGTTGTTTTCATCTGTGTCGTCTTTGATAAATTTCTTATGTGGGGTTTTGTTTTTTTCTTAGTTGAGTTGTATTTTGTGATTTGATACTTTTCATTTCATATTTTCATTTTCTTTTAATAAAATTGAGTCATTCAGTGTGACCCCCATTTCTAAAAACAAAAGAAAAATGTCTCTTTGCTCAATAACATTATGCATTGATTACAAGTAAAATAAAAAATTTAAGATATTTGATTCAAATGCTCCGTCTACATGATCATATACATGAACAAAACAGCTTCATTTGGAAAGCTTGTGCGCTATTTATTCGCGTTTCAAATCAGCTCGAACGCTTCAAATCATGTTGCACTTTCCATGAGATTCGAACGAGGCCAACAAACATCGATTAAAATTAGCAAACCAGCAAACGATCGTCGCTTCCGATCCGATTACACCCGGGACTTCCGGTCCAATTACACCTGGTCCAGATCCTGCCGAGGGCTCCTATTTATACCCTTTCAGATGATACCAAGATTTTATTTTCCAGCGATTCTGGAGCTTGGCTTCCCCAACCGTCTCTTACAGATCGATTCGTCCGACGAACTTTTGAATGGTAGGAGATTCTTTGAGTTCACCCTTTTTCCCCACATCAAAGAAGACGGAATCCGCCGACGTCTTTTCATTCGTTGTTACCGTTTTATCGTCGTCCGACGCCTCTCCCTTCGCCTCCTGCATGGAGGGCTGGCACTACCGCTGCCTTGGCCTCCACCCGTAGATTTCTGCCTCATCGATATTCTTTTGATCTTCCCGTTTAGGCGTTTCGAATAGTTGATCGCGGTGGCTATGGCTCTCCAAACAACGCCGATCAGAATGAGGCTTGGGAAAAGCGAGAAGCCCGAGATGAAGATTCTTGGAAATAAGGAGAGCAATCGGATCCTTATCTCCGTATCCGTGCTTGGAAGTTCTGGTCCGATCCGCATTGTAGTGAGCAAGGACGAGCTCGTCTCTGTCGTCGTCGGGAACGTGCTAAAGACCTACGCGCGAGAGGGCCGCCGACCCATCCTTGGCTGCAACCACGATGATTTCGTCCTGTACCACGCCCTTGACGGGTCGAATGGTAGCACTCCTTACTCTGTTTGCTTTCGTTGTATGCGATCGTTATTTTATTAGGGTTAGGGTTGCTGATTTTCTTGAGCTTGATTCCAGGTTTGAATCCATTGGAACCGATCGGCTCGTTCAGAAGCAGGGATTTTCTGATGTGCAAAAAGCAGAGGTTGTCCGGTGAGGAGTTGTCTGCAACACCTGGAAGGAAGATGGAAAAGAAAGGCATGGGTGTCTGGATGCCCTGCCTGGATTGGCTTCTTTCTTTGACCTCTTCTGAGTGAGTGCTCTTTTATAGGGAGGTCAGTTGAACTACATGGCCTGGCGTGTTTGATTGCTCTTTATTCCTAATTCATTCAGGGGAGATAAGGAATATAGGCTAAGGGAATGATGTTCCCTACAGATTATCTGATACGAATTCTCGAACTGACTATGATTTTCTTTACTCAGTTGCGAAATGGAGCAAGTTAATAAAAAAGACATTACATTCATTACTTAGAGCTGGTTTGGGATTACTTTTTATTTTTAAAAATATATTTTTTTAGTATAATTTTTAGTGTTTTGATTTTGTTTCTGGAAATAAAATAATATATTTTTGAAAACAGGTAAAATAATTTTAGGTTTTTTTTGTGTTTTAAAATCAATAATATATAAATTAAATAATCAAATATATTTTATTTCAAATTAAAATATAAATAAAATAAAATAAAAATAAAAAACTCCTCAATCTTAAACCCTTAGTCCAAAAAGATTTTATTTGTGTTTTAAAAATGCTTCGATGAAAGCCATTTGAACAAATTATTGCTTATTTTTTAGCTAAGCTTGTCAATCAAATATATTTCTTGCTTGATTTATTATTAAGGTGTCCTTGTTTTATGTCGATTGCGAGCACTTGTTTTTTTCGTGTTGAGAAAAATTGGAGTGCCATAAAAAAAAATTCAATTTAATAGAATATTGATAGTACACACACACTTATGTTTTCAAAAGGAATGGTCGGAGGCTATTAGACGAGCTCCAACCACCCCTCACATGCCTAACCACTCAAGTACCAACCTCATAGGCAAGGGAGGATTCGAACCCTAGATCAGAGGGGACTTATAACGGACAAAACATATGTTCTACCAATTGATCTAAGAACGCGAAACATGTATATATCTATATATTGTGTATGCAATTATGTTAGCTAGAATCTCAAGACAATTCAACAGTTAAGTGAAAGGACAACGAATGAAGGATTAGCCAATCGGTCGTGAATGGGGAATCAATTGATCAGTTGCTAATGGGGAATCAACTGACCGATTGACAATCCTAGGGCAGAATGGTTCCCCAAAAATAATTCTAAAGATCAAGTCTTTCGAAGATATGACGATCGACCAATAGCAAACCGATCGAATCACGCGTAACAATCGATTGGAAGCCAACAAGGCAAATCAAGGAAGAACGGTCTCAGAATCAAGAAAGAATCTCAAGATCATCAGAAGCGCGACATAAAGATCGATTGGATGAGCCCAGTTGTCATTTAATATATTTGATATCTGTAATGTATAAAATAAGTTCCTCAGAAACTAATGATTAGAGATCAAAAATGTAATTTCAACATCCATGCTCCCATGTCTATAAATAGGGGTTATTTTTCAATAAAAAATTACACATTTTCTATTGTTCATTTCTATCTTTCTTCCTTCTCTTTTTCTGTGTTATGTTTTATTCCTTGGGCGTGCTTCCTGGATATTATTGAAGTTAACATCGTTTTGGATGCGGTGAGCGTGGAACTATGCTATCAACAAAAAGTGGAGCAAGTCAGCAGCAGGGAGACCAATTAGAGAGACATAGCGAGGGTAGCATGTACAAGAGAGTTTTTAGAAGAATTCGTTCAACATGGACTGCAGGTTCTAAGAACCCAAATCATGAACCAAAGGTCAGGACAATTTTCAGAGCTCCTCAGAGTGGTTACAACCTTAGGTGCAGCCTGTGTTTTGGATGGAGAACGTGTTCCACGAGAACCACGGACTCCTCCTCCAGTGGGGTCAAGGGATTTTCTTGAAATTCGCATTAGTACACCATCCCCAGACCAACGGTTAGGTAGAAACTGTAAGATAATCTTTACCTTGTTGATGAATACGATCAAAGGAGTCGTGGGGAAATGGATCAATGTCCTGCCAACCGTCCTCTAGGCGACCAAAATAACACCTTCAACCGTACAAGGCAACAACAACAAAGCCTTAATCCCACTACGTGGGGTCGGCTACATGAATCTTTTTTCTCCATTTATTGAGTCCGTTAGTGTCATATTTTCATTTAGTTTAGTAAGTTAAGATCATTTTTAATACAATAAGCCCAAGTCTTCCTAGGTTTACCTCTGTCTTTCTTAACACAAGTCGAATAAAAAACATTTACTCTCCTAATTGGATCATCAGATGGTCGACGTTTAATATGACCAAACCATCTAAGACGACTTTCTCTAATTTTGTCCGTCACAGAAGCTACACCAACCCTAAGACCAAACCATCTAAGACGACTTTCTCTAATTTTGTCTGTCACAGGAGCTACACCAACCCTAGACTAAACCATCTAAGACGACTTTCTCTAATTTTGTCCGTCACAGGAGCTACACCAACCCTATCACAAATATATTCATTTCGCATTCTGTCTCTATGTGTAAAGCCACTCATCCACCTAATCATTCTCATCTCGGCAACACTTGATATATTCATTTCACATTATGTCTCTAAGTGTAAAGCCACTCATCCACCTAATCATTCTCATCTCGGCAACACTTAACTTAATTATTATGCTTCTCTTTTAAAGGCCAACATTCAGCGCCATAGAGCATTGCAGGTCTTCCCACATCTTATAAAATTTTCCTTTCAGTCTAAGCGGTACTTTTCTATCACACAAAAGGCCTGAAGCATTCCTCCTAAATTTTCCTTTCAATCTTAGCGGTACTTTTCTATCACACAAAAGGCCCGAAGCATTCCTCCAACCGTTTTATAAAACTTTCCTTTCAGTCTTAGCGGTACTTTTCTATCACACAAAAGGCCCGAAGCAAAAGCGATACTTTTCTATCACACAAAAGGCCCGAAGCATTCCTCCACTTCAACCAACCAACTTTAGTACTTTTCTATCACATAAAAGGCCCGAAGCATTCCTCCACTTCAACCAACCAACTTGAATTCTCTACTAACATTCTCATCTATATCACTTAACTTATTATTATGCTTCTCTTTTAAAGGCCAACATTCAGCGCCATATAGCATTGCAGGTGTCTTCACACCGTCTTATAAAATTTTCCTTTCGGTCTAAGCGGTACTTTTCTAACACACAAAATGCCTGAAGCATTCNGGCAAACAACATTTATGCCATGAATATCTTCAACTGTACAAGGCAAACAACATTTATGCCATCGCACGGGATGGAGACAATGCTACCAGTGGAATACAACCACCATAGCCAACTAGTTGTAACAGCTTCAATTTTCGGTGAGGAACTTCTCAACTGGTAGGGGGCAAATGATGAAGAAGCAACACTTGCATTGGATTTGGTAAAGAAGGCTCAAACCAACGCTACCCTTCGAAAAGAAGAGCTGAAGAGGTGCACTACGACAACTACAATAAGCATGTCCGAGTGAAAACTTTTGCTCCCAGANTGTACTCTTCTATCACACAAAAGGCCCGAAGCATTCATGAGCTAGTGAATTTGATTATAAGCCTTCCAAATTCAAAGATCATTTTGTATTCTAATTAAAGCTCCAAAGTATTCAATTACATCTCAAGCTTTCGCCTAGGACTTATTTGAACTTAGACTAAATTACTTTCAATACCTTTAGACTTGTATTATCTGTTGGGATAAAAAATTTGGGCTTCGAGTGATTTCGAAATAAAACCACACGGCGGAAAAAAGATAACATCGATTCGAGAAATCAATAATAAAATATAGAATTGGAATGCACAACAAAGTAATCCCCCCCCCCAAAAAAAAGCACTAAGTTTTAATGTGAAAATAGTTGATAATGAGAAATAACTACAGAGTAGCACCACACTAAAATTTTCACTATGAAAGGAGAAATGTACAAAAATTTTCACCACTTCGATATTTTTTTACACGACTAAAGATTACAACAAATCCATTTTAAATCATCTCCTGATCACATAAGAGAAATCATATGCTTTGAAACCCACCTCTCAAACTTTACTGCTCCAGGAAAGCCTTGCATAACTAACTAAAGAGAGAACTTACTCAGTCACTCCAAATCGAGGGCTAACAAAATTGAATCTAGAGAAAGATGAAACTAGTGTAATCACTTCGCTCCTTGACATAATTAATCTGACAGCTCTAATTTGGAACCTGGAATTGATATAACCTCTACATTGGTATGTCGCTACTTGGCATAGTTATGCCGACCTGGGAAATAATTGGATGAGCTTAAATATGTTAGTATGGCATAGGTACAATGTGGGTGCTCCTTCAGACTCTTTTTCAACAATCTCTTACTTGGAGACTAATATAACCAAACACTTCTCCCCCAAATTTGTACCAACATCTGTACCATCTTCATAGTCTTGTACTGGAGTATCGCTTACTTCTGGTTTTAATCTTCTTGAACTTCAAATGAAGTAAAGCGTAGCTCCAAGCTCTCAATATTCACCACTTTAGTCAATATATTTGAAAGAATGAGTTGAGTGTATATTCTCAAAGAATAACAACCCATATTTTAGGAAAGAGCGAATAAAGTGATACCTCAACTGAATAGGCTTCATCCTAGTAGGAAAATCAACATTCTTAGTAAAATAAATAGCAGCCTCATTGTCACTATGAGGCTTTATCCCAGTTTTACCATAAAGCTTTCTAGACAAATCATCTCCTTATTAGCCTCAATGATAGCAATGTATTCAGCTTCTATAGTTAAAAGTGCAACAATTTTCTATAGATTGGAAATTTGTTTCTTAAATGAGTATAAAATCTACTATACTTCTATTACCATCCAAATCTCCCGCTAAATCTGAATCTACAAATCCTTGTGGATTGATTCCTACACTTATAAAACATAGTGTCATGTTTATTGTTCCACTAAATTACCGGAGTGTTTACTTCACTGATCCCGATTTTTTTATATGTAAGAATTTATAAAGTTGACACCACTACAGCGCCAAAAACTTGATCGTTTTATGAAAAGTAAGTTATGTAAAATATATATACTTATAGGCAATTAATAATGGGATTCTACGCAAGTATACGTGTCGTTATCAAGTAATAATGGACTTTCTATTTAAGCCCCAAATATCGATCCCACAGGGAAGGTGTAAATTAGCAATGATAAATTTTACTAGAAAATTTACAGAAAATCAAACAAAATCACTGTCACTAATTTCGAATGTTGATATATTAACCAAACTAAATTACTTAACTATTAGCAAAACTGAAATCCAAATTTTTAATAATGACTACTAATCTACTAACTATGTTTATGTAATGAAGATTTTTTATGTGAAAAAGCATATTTCCCACTACAATGAAATTCTGGTGAAATGAGATGAGATAAATGTTTATAATATATATTGTGTCAAATAGGAGCAATTTTAGTTCTCTACCCTAATACAGTGCATAGAAAATCATTGGTTAATCTTAGGTTTAGTCCCTAAATTCGTGGCTAGGCTACCGTCTCCCACTCCAGAGCTCCCACTTTCCTTCACCTGAAGGCTAACTCTCGCTTTAGTTTTTAAACACTAAGACCAAATTGAGGATTTTAGTCTGTCACCCTAAAGATTCTCCAATTCTATACCCAACAAAGAATATTTCCCTAGTTATTTGCACTTAATTTCATGAACAAACTTCTTCTTCATTAAATCAAATGTGATCCTCACTTTGTTGTAGAACGCATACTCTATTTCCAAGATCATATGTTTCACAACATATTTTAACAAATCAATTGGATAAATTGAAAATTAAATTAGGTTTGGAGTTGAAAAATCATCACAATTTATTTTATATTTTAATTTTGACACATTCATATTATCTCTTCATTTCTCCAGATCTCAGAGTAGGGGGAAAGATAGAGGAAACTACTCAGACTTCATGACAAAGATACGATAAAACACAAATTTCATATATAAAAAAAATTTCGTACAACACTAAATAAACAAATAAAGTTATCTGGAAATCTTTCTCAAAGAAAATCTTTTGTAGCCTTTCCTTGGAAATGCAGAAAGAAGAACTCTCTCACTTTTCTCCTTCTACAACACTCTTACAGAAAGTTTCACACTAAATTTCACCACAAAAACTCTAAACTATGAAAGAAAATTTACTAATTGACTCTAATATGTGGTGGAATGAAGATGGATTATGGAAATGTAGCATGGCGGAATGTTGTAGAACAAAAAATGAACATAGCGGAGCCCTTTTTCTGATGAAATTCGGCCCCAAATAAAGCCCAAGGTCGGTTCTCCAAGAGGTGCCTCCAAAAACTCTTAAAAAATTGTCCAAATACATCGAATCTTCTAGAAATGGCGTCTGAACCGCCCTTGGCGCTAGTTTGGCATCGTTGGTGCTGAGTAAAAATCTTTCAGTTTTCGGTTGCTCTGTGTCGTCGGCGCTGACCTTGGCGTTGTCGGAGCTGAGTATTTCCTCAAAAACGTCATTTTTACTCCAAATTTCATTATTTTTGCTTACTTTTTGCTTTAAGCCCTAAAAATTAATAACTTGCAAGAAAACATCAAAATACCTTTCATTAAAGTGAAATATCACAAAAAATAGTATAAAATATGGGTCTAAAAATGCATGTATTTTTGGTGTATCATTCACCACCTCAAAATGATACATTTTGGGATTACCCACATATCTACTAATCACTTCCACTACATATGAAATATCTGGTTCGTACACATCATAACATACGTCAGACTACTACGGAATTCTCTTCATATGTACTTATCTGATTCAGACTTAGGCATTAATTCATTAGATAACATGAATGACTACCTAAGGGGTGTAAATGAGTTTTGTGTCACTCATATTCAACCTCTGTTTGTTCTTCTCAAAATACTCTGCCTAAGATAACTTTAGTGTACCACCACTTATGTCCTTAATAATTCTCATTTTGAGGATCTTCTTGGTTAGACCTAAAGTCATTCATCTTTAAATCTCTTGATAATATATTATTCAAGTCCCTAATTTTCTCCATATCTGCTCTTACAATCTACATGTCATCCACATACAAAAGAAGAATGATATAAAAATTATCAATGTTTTTTTTGAAGCAATAATGATATGTTTGGAACTACATGTAACCATAATTGGACATGAACCTGTCGAACCTCATCTTCAACTTGAAAAATAAATTTGTATATTGACTCGCCTTCATATTGAGCATAAGAGGAAATATCATTTCTAGGCTTAGCAGTTTTTGAATGTGGAAAATACTTAGCCAAGAATTTTTGTGCTAACTCCCCTAAAGTTCTAATTGATCTGAGTGCTAATGAATTTCATCACATTTTAGCTTTATCTCTTAAGGAAAAAAAAATTATCTAAGTCTAACAACATCATTTGACATGACTTCATATTTAATAATAGCACACAGTTCTAGAAAACTTGTTAAGTGTAGGTTTTGATCCTTGGATGTTGTTCCCCAAAACTAATTGTTTTGTATCATTTGTATAATATTAGGTTTAAGTTCAAATGAGTTAGCCGCTACAGTAAGTGTTTGTATGCTTAAGTGAGCTTCATCTGTTGTAGGGTTTGCATGGTTCCTTAAAGGTCTTCGTAAACTATGATATTCATGTTCAGCAATTTGGTCATTAAAGTTATTTTATGATGTGTTTGCCATTTCTTGAGAATTATGATGTTCTTTTCATTTTCAAATTTTTCTATGGCTCTTTTGAACTTAGAATCGTAGGGCAATAAACCTACAAATCCCGCACTATGCATACAAAAATTAAAAGTTAAAAAAATAAAAGTAAAACAAAACACATACAATGAAAATATTTTGTTTTTCAAACTTTTCGGCTTTTTTTAGAATTTTTTATTTTTTTTCCCTTTTTGTGTTTTAATATTTTTAAAAAATAAACATATATTGATGAAAAAAAATTAAAATAAAAATCTCTTAAAATAAATCTACAGTAAAATAAAAATTTCTAAGTTTAAAAATTTTGTTTTCCCCCAACAACGGCTAAAAAAACTTGATCCAACCCACAATTATGTAATTATTTTAAGTTCTGAATGATGTCCATAAACTTGACCCAATTTATATTCAATGACTAGTATGCAAAATAAATATGAGATGAAATTGATTAATGACTTACACACTATGGGTACTAAGCAAGTATATGCATTGTTTCAAGTAACATAGAGTTTTTCTTAAAACATCAATATCGAACCCACAAGGATTACATGAATTGATATGCTAAACTAAATTTGCAGGAGAATAATATCAAAATGTTAGTAAAAAGTTGTAACTAAAGTTGCTACTTCTAAATTAAAACTAAAAGTAAATGCAAAGTTTATAGATTAAAGATGTGTAAAGAAGTTTGTTAATAATAAAAGGTCTTCCCCTTGCAAAGAGATTGTAATCAGTGTAGGAATCAAATGCTTAAAGACGAAAATAAGGTATTCTGACAAATAGAAACATACATATTCCTTACCCTCTCCCGAGTGCATAAGGAACACTGACTAATCTTAAGTTAAGTTCTCAATTGTATGGTAGTACTGAGTAGATTGTAGCCTCTCACTTCCAGATTATCAGTTGTGCCCTCTCTATAGAACCTATCAGGGAATCATGTTCTCAACTAAGGCCATATTAATAAAAGTTCTAGCTTGTAACTCTAGAATCATCAATTCTACACCCTATATATTTGCACCCCCCACCCCCCCACCCTTGGATGTGGCATCCCATCCATCCAAGGTTTAGTATGGTACTCACTAGTTGGTGAAATCATAGCTCTCTAGGGTCATTATATTTCACAACAAATTTTAACATCACAAATGACCAGTTTGCAAAGTAAATGAATAACAAGTGAAAATATCATCACAATTTATTTGAACAGAAGAAACCTTCAAAACATTCTAATCTCACACATGATTGCTTCTTATTAATACGATAAAGAAAAGAAAATTACTTATAAAACATGGCTCTAACAAAACAAAACATTATATATATATATATATATATATATTTTTATNTGTATACTCATAGTATGTCACAAATCTCAAGGAGATCCTATGAAAAACAAGTATGGTCAATGTTGGCCTACAAGTGGTCAAAGATCACATCAACGTGAGCATGTGTGATCCAGTGTCTAACCATACCCCCCTTGAAACCATGTCCAAAAGTCTGTCAAATGAAATCCCCTCGGGTCAAAGATCAGGAGCTTCCTAACCAAAGAAAGGGATTTGCCAACCTCCCCATAGTAACATGAGTCGCCTCAGAGAAACCTTCAAGACTCGCCAAGATTACTCTAGCTCCCGACAATGCACCAAAATAAATTCTTCGGTGGTTCTTCTGTTAAAGGGGTGATTTACCTGTCGGATTACGATAATGTGCTCTTTGTTCGACAGTCTAGTCTCATCTTGGTAACAGCTAATAATCAGACCAAAGGAGCCGAGCGAACGAAGTTCAACGACCGAAGGACATAAGTCGACCAACTGTCCTTAGCTAAGTCGACCGACTGCCATTAGTTAAGTTGACCGACTGCCCTCAACCAAGCCGACAGACTGTCCTTTGCATAGTCAACAAACTGACCAACATATGAGAACTGATCATCTGCCCTGAATCAATTAAATCACCTATATGAACCTAGTTGATTCAAGGTCAGTCGATCATGGATGGTGGAATGATGAGGCAACCGATCCAAAGACTTTTTATTTATTTATCTATTTATTTATTTATTCATTTATTTATATATGATCAAAATACCTTGTGTCACCCTTATTTAAGCAGAGGCAAATAGGTAATTGTTTATTTTATACCCCCTTGTTTTATATATATGAGGTTATATATGAGGCAACCGAACCAAAGACTTTTTTTTTACTTATCTATTTATTTATTTATTCATTTACTTATATATGATCAAAATACCTTGTGTCACCCTTATTCAAGCACTGGCAAATAGTTAATTGTTTATTTTATACTCCCTTGTTTTACATACATGGGGTTATTGCTACAGTAATCGTTCAGGCTAATCTAGCCTCGTTTTCACATTAGTGTTCTTTATACATTTCTCTCTTTATTTCTCTCTTCTGCCTTATGCTCGATTCATTCGGTGTGCCTCACAGGACAATTTCAAATTGAAGATATATATATATATATATATATATATATATATATATATTCTTACAGCGAAATGATCATTATTTCTGGTTGCGTNAGACAAACTTGGACCAAACAATTTTTTGTCGACCAAAAGGTCGGCTTTGGAGCGTACAAGTTAAATTTCTACATCGGCTAAGGAGTTCCCTGAGCGGACAGACTTTGACCTCAAATGCTTTTTCCTTCGTAATTTTTTAGTATCTACCTACGAAAGATTAATACAAAGAGGCAATTTGTTCAATTTTTATGACTGTGTACTATAAAAATGTGTAAAATATGAATTTGTTGATTGAATGTGCAACCCCAGGTTTTAAATAACACTCGGGGAACTCGAAGAGTTTATGTACTTCAACATCTACCCAATCCTCGATGAAACTCGACCCTAAGAAAGCCGATAGGAATGCCGAAGACCTCCTCGAGAAAGTACAAAACTGGCCCGCGGTGCTCAAGCGTCTTAAACCTTTTCCCAAACTTAAAATGGATGTGGTTCAGAGGTGGTTCCTTGCCCAGTAGAGACATACTCTGCGATGGATAACACACCAATTACCCTGAAAGCAAGTTCTGGTGGCTACCCCCATCTAGGTCTTCGATCTAGCCAAGCAAATGAGATAGAAATTCCCTAATTTATCTCCAAACTTGGCCTGATCAAAATTTTGGAGATGGTTCCTTGCCCAGTAGCGACAAACTTTGTGAAGTGTATCGCGCAAATCATCCAAGAATTGAGCCTTGATGTTACTCCATCCAGAGGAGATCCTAACAAGTAATAGAGATTCAGGTTAAGATGTGAGCCAAACACTAGGACGTAAGACCGATGATTCAAGTTGTATGATTAGTCATAAACACTAACCGATAGCGATGTAAATCACTTGATTGGCACCCAATATCAAGGGTCGGCCCACAACGCTCAAGAATCACTAAACTTACCCTTCTCAACTCAAATCGAATAGGGCTTGAGGTGGTTCCTTGCTCAGTAGCGACAAGCTCCATGAAGTGTACCGAGCAAATCACTATAGTTAAGTCTGCAGTTATGGTGGTCCGACCGAGTAAGGAATGAAAAATTATAAGACTTGAGCTCGTTGACTGGCGTGTCAAAGTCAAACAAATAGACCCTATCTGGTGACGGGGGTCCAAATGTTATACATATTGCAAGCAATAAACGATAAAGTAAAACACAACGGTAAAAACAAAACAAGCATAAATTGGCCCAAAGCGCCGTATTGAATTTTGTTCATTTATTCTGTTAGTTATAAAATCATTCATTACATTGAACATATAAAAAAGAGGACTAAACTTTTTTCAATGTGCGGACATGTCAAGTGACTAAATTATGCATTGGAGGATCCATCATCGATCATCTTGAGACTCGCCGACCTTGGCTGGTATTGAGAGAGCAGAAAGGAGCTTGACAGATTCTGCTAGAGTATTTCAGGCCGACTATTCATACCCATACAAATCGCTTGATTGCTAGTTTAATGCTGAGCTGGAGATGCTTGGCCTAGTCCTCGATAAACTCTGCTAAGGTCTTTATGGCAGAGGCCTTCTCACAAGTCTATCTTTTTATCCAGAATGACAGAGAGCCACTTCGACTCGCCCTATAACTCTCCCTTTGCTTTAGCTAGTCAGACTTTAGCCTCAGTCGCTTGTTTCTTAGCTTTAGCCAATTGAGCCACTACCTTAACGACCCGTTCGTCAGCCACCAACGCTCGGCCCCCCAACTTGGTCTTTACACGCCATGGTATCGGGCCATCATTTGGTAAGATAATGCGAGCCCTTGGAATTGGAAATAGTCGACCAAGCGACAAATCTCCCTCGGATCACTCATTCAGTCGCTTCTTCAAGCATTTGGACTACAAGACATCCATGATTCTGGTGGCGTACTTGCTTGTGCTCGGACCATTTGAGTACCAATACAGTAGCATGTCAATGAGCGCAAACTGGGAGTCTCTGGTAACAAAACTTTTGGTTGTTCCCCCTGCAACAACATCTAGTTGCTTGCTCTTCTGTATCTCTTCATCGGAGGTGGGGAAAGATAGTCCTCGGGCTCTTCTAAGGGAGCCTCGCTCTTCAGTTGGTAAGCTTCCTCAGAGGCATTCGACTCACCCTCGGACTAAATCTAAACTTTGTCCAAGGCCTTCCCAACTGTCAAAGTAGTTTTAGACACCGACTCATGTTCGGAGCCCTGGGAGATGGTCAACTAGCTTTCCCCTATTGGTGTGTCTACTGAATCTGGTAGGGTTCCCTTGCAGGGGGATGGCAGGTGTCCGACCAGGCTACCCATAGGAAGGTTCCTCAGCATTTGAATGGAGGTAACTAGAAGTCCATATAGTTTCTTCTTGACAGACTTTCACTCCTAAATTCTTTAAAGTTGGCTTTTGCTTGCTCAATATTAAATTGTCGGTGGAAATATTTTGGATTACAACTATCATTTTAGAAGTAGAATGTATTAAATTAGAATCTAGGACCCCAGTCGCAGGGTGAACAGTCGCCGATGCCTCTTTTCTCGTTCGGACAACGTCTTAGCATGGTATTTTTTTTCTTCATTTCCGACTGTAAAAACCGTTCTAGTCGCCGTTTTTCCTACCTGAAATCATACGCCTCCCATTGCTCCAACGTTATATCCCTGAACTCCCTCGGGTTCTAAATTTTGTTGACTATTTTCTCATTAGTGTATTAGACAACCGACAAGAACTTTTCTCCATTGTGGGAGCCAAACCCCAAATACTGACAGAGACCAAACCCCAAATACTGATAGAGACCAACATTTCATTCTTATAGACGCCTCCAGTCAGTTGGCTTTGCACTCCGAAGTCTCAGGCCGACCCAATGACGAGCCCGTGTTTCCACTCAATTTTTTCTCTATGCTGATCAAATGAAGTTTTCCTTGTCGACTCGAAGACCACATAATTGTCAAGCTCAACCCGGAAGGAAAAAATATACGAGGATAGTTTCTACTATCAAGGTTCTCTTTCACCAGTAATAGACCACGTACGTAATAATGGCCGCTATTGAGTTAGGTTTTATTTGGGTGGGGACCCCTCCAAAGTGGTTCAACATCGACTGGTGCTCTGTTCACAAAGGTAGCAACAACTCAAGGAGAAATTGATCATTGTTAAAAAGCTCCCATTTTATAAATCAGTCACCTAGACATTGCTAACTGAAGTGCTCTTATGCGAGTATCATTGAATGTGCAGGCTTCTTGGATATCAGTTGCATCCGTCAAACCCACAGGTGGCACCTTAGTCGCAGCAAATAGGCCGAAGCATTTTCTGGAGTACTTATTCACGGTCTCCACGGAGCCAACCCAAAGCCGCATAGAGCAATGGAGAGAAAATAGACTAAAGGATGGGGAAAGTGTCAAATGCACCGAAATATCCCTTCCAAGCTTTTTTATTGGGTGTTAGTGGGATTACATGTTTTGCCCAAAACAACGCCTTGATTCCGAAATCCCATCAAATCGGCATAAGTTTCGAGAAAAAAGTTCACAAATTAATTTTTTTTTGAACAAATAAAAATTCTTATTTTATTCAAATAAAAATTACTTTACGAGCGGGTCATCAACCGTCTCAACCAAAACGTACCCCCGCCGAACTAATTTCTGATACAACACTTGACCTCCAAAACTAAACCTGATGATGCTATCGGCCTAAGCTTTGATATGAAGACGCTGGTGGTCGACCGATGGTCAGTCATCTTCCCATGAAGAATAACCAACTTTGTCAAATGCTCTTCCCTTAGGGCTGCTAGCTTCGCCTTCAGCTCCATCACTTCCATGTCCAACTGCAAACCACTAATCCCTATCTCAAGGACTCCTTGGGGAATGGTTGTTGAACTGACCGTCGCTCCACCTTCTGCATGAACTTGAGTCGCTTCAACGGTCTCAAGGGCAGTAGCTCGAATGACACCTGCCAACGAAGAGTCAACAACCACGAATGTTTAACCTGCTGAAACAAGAAACTAGTCAACATAAAAAAAAACCTAATCATAATGGACCTTGTTTACATACCCAAGCATCGGTCTACTTCCCATCGTCTGAAGGAAAGGGAACTCTCACCAGAACCCAACGGGATGGCCGCCAGTTCTCTCCCAAAGTCCAACTCTGAAATCACAGACTGTGCAACCTTGCCCATGAGGCCCGATGGCAGAACAGGGGCCTAACCTTGGGAGCACCAAGAACTTCATCCTGAGGTGGTTCCGCGTTCAAGGTTTCTGTTGCTCCAACTATAGGTTGTCCAACCCACAAATCATAGGTCGCCAACACACCTTTTCTGCCTCCCTTCTTCTAGAGGAGGGTCAACGATTCAGAGGACCTAACTTCATCGTTGTCCACCATCTGCCTCTTCTTCGATGCCAGCTGCTTCTTCCGAGTTACCCCTTAAAACCGAGTCTTCTCCTCCAGCCTCTTTGCTTCTATGGGCTTCCTCACAGCCTTGGGTAAAATCCCTTAGAAGGTATCCTTTAACACATCATCGAAAAGAATTTCAACAGAAACTTCTTGCCACTAGCCATATCGACTCCCTCAGAATCAACCGACCAAACTGACACGCTTTTGAGAAATGTGGATTATTAAGACGCTCTTTGTGCCCTATTTATAGAAGGTAATAAACGTGAAAATCCTAGGAGTAACTTTATTAAAGCACTGATTGGACATAAATAAATCAGCTTTTTCTATTAAAGTCACTTATTCTTAATGCAACANGCAGAGTCAATCGACCAAACTGACACGCTTTTGAGAAATGTGGATTATTAAGACGCTCTCTGTGCCCTACTTATAGAAGGTAACAAACGTGAAAATCCTAGGAGTACCTTTATTAAAGCACTGATTGGACAAATAAATCAGCTTTTTCTATTAAAGTCACTTATTCTTAATGCAACAAAACTTTCAAGAAGCAAGATAATCAAGAACTAACTACGTATACTCATAGTATGTCACTAATCTCAAGGAGATCCTATAAAAAACAAGCAAGGTCAATGTTGGACTACAAGTGGTCAAAGATCACGTCAACGTGAGCTTGCGTGATCCAGTGTCTAACCATACCCCCTTGAAACCATGTCCAAAAGTTTGTCGAATGAAATCCCCTCGGGTCAAAGATCAGGAGCTGCTTAACCAAAGAAAGGGATTTGCCAACCTCCCCAAAGTAACATGAGTCGCCTTAGAGAAACCTTCAAGACTCGCCAAGATTATTCTAGCGCCCGACAATACACCAAAATAAATTCCTCGATGGTTCTCCTGTTAAAGGGGTGGTTTACCTGTCGGATTACGATAATGTGCTCTTTGTTCGACAGTCTAGTCTCATCTTGGTAACAGCTAATAATCAAACCAAAGGAGCCGAGCGAACGAAGTTCGGCGACCCAAGGACATAAGTCGACAAACTGTCCTTAGCTGAGTCGACCGACTGCCCTTAGTTAAGTTGACCGACTGCCCTCAACCAAGCCGACAGACTGTCCTCTGCATAGTCAACCAACTGACCAACATATGAGAACTGATCATCTGCCTTGAATCAATTAAATCACCTATATGAACCTAGTTGATTCAAGGTCAGTCGATCATGGATGGTGGAATGATGAGGCAACCGATTCAAAGACTTTTTATATATTTATTTATTCTTTTATTTATATATGATTAAAATACCTTGTGTCACCCTTATTCAAGCAGAGGCAAATAGGTAATTGTTTATTTTATACCCCATTGTTTTATATATATAGGGTTGTATATGAGGCAACCGATCCAAAGACTTTTTATTTACTTATTTATTTATTTATTTATTCATTTATTTATATATGATCAAAATACCTTGTGTCACCCTTATTCAATCAGGGCAAATAGGTAATTGTTTATTTTTTACCCCCTTGTTTTATATATATGGGGTTATTGCTACAGTAATCGTTGAGGCTAATCTAGCCTCGTTTTCACTTTAGTGTTCTTTATACATTTCTCTCTTCTGTTTTATGCTCTATTCATTCGGTGGGCCTCACAGAACAATTTCGAATTCAAGATATATATATATATATATATATATATNNNNAAAAGTATAAATACATATCTCAAACTCTTCCCCAAGCAATCCTCTAAAGTTTCTTGACTGAATCTGGCTCCACAAGGATCTACAAACACTCACAATCACAGAACTCACACTATGGTGGCTGTTCACCCTTAATGGTGGTTTAACTTACCCAAAAACAACTTTTCTCTCTTTGAGATATGTATTTATACTTTTGTTTAAGATTTGTCTTGTAAACTTGGTTTATATATATATATATATATATATATAAACAAAAGTATAAATACATATCTCAAACTCTTCCCCAAGCAATCCTCTAAAGTTTCTTGACTGAACCTGGCTCCACAAGGATCTACAAACACTCACAATCACAGAACTCACGCTATGGTGGCTGCCCACCCTTAATGGTGGTTTAACTTACCCAAAAACAACTTTTCTCTCTTTTTCCCCCCTGGACTTGTAGAAATGTCTTCTATAAATAAAGCTCTAACAATAACCAAGATTCGCGCAAGACGCCATTTTGAAATTCATCTAAATTCAATATATCTTGGCCTAACCGTTTTTGGCGGCTAAGCGCCAATCATTCAGACTCCTTGTCGCATAGGTGTCAGGTCACCTCTTTTGTCCTTTAGCTTTATTTGAACTATTTTTGCTTCATTTTTTCTCATTTTCTTTAAACACCATTTCTTATACCTGAAATAAAAAGCACACGAAATACATTTCATTAAAGTGCAATATCTTAAAAAATGAGCATGAAATACATATATAAAAATATGTACTTTTGAGGCGTGTCATTATGCCTTGCCTAGATGTGAAACATTTATCTACTAGGACAATAAAATTGTATCGATGTAAGGAAAAATAAATTTCTTGGCTAAATAAACTGAATTTGAAACCTTGCAACATACTAACTAAATGCATAATCATCTTTGTTCATTTTTCTAGTTTCACATTCTCACCCACTCACATGGTCTTCCAACTTCTAAGGATGAGCACTTTTTTGGATAGGTTGTACCAAAATGATACCCTTTTATATGTTTAGAAGTTAAATTAATTAAATTTTGTGTATAATTTTGCATAAATCCTTAAATATATAAATAAGACTTTCGAATGATAAAATATTTCTCGAATGGGAGGTGTTAGGGAACACATAAGTACTAAAGGATCAAATACAAAATTTAGGATAATATGTCTTTCAAATGACACTATTATATTTGATAATAAATGTTTTTAATGATATAATTATATTGAAGAAATTCTTTCTATTTGTGTAAGTTCTAAGTAACTTATCTTGACCTCTTCTTAATGGGAATTGTTATTTATTTATAAAGCAATCTTTAACTCTCTTAAAATCTTTTTTTGATCTCTTTAAGATGTAACTCTAAATCTTAACTAATTTATAACCTCAACCATCTACCATCCTTACTCTTAAATGAAATAGAAAAACTTTCATTTATCTAGCATCCCAACTTAAGTGAACAGAAAAATAATCTTATTTTTCATACCACTAAGTGTCCTTAAGCTTCATCAACTATTCCAAATACTTTAAACTAATCATGATATTCTCCTAGTAAAATCCCTCTAATAGCCTCACCATCATACAATCCACTCTATGTCATAAATTAACATCTTAAATAACCATCCATCATCAATTTTTTTTCCATTTTCACCACTTAAATTTCATTGCTTAAATATACCTCCTAAGTCAGCCCAAACAATGCCTAGTTAGACTAGACTTAGCATGCATTCTAGTTATCTAATGGCTTTTAAACAAATTCTAAGTAGAGATCACTCTGATGTTAAATTCATATTAGTGTTTGTGTAACTAGTCAAGTAGTCATTAATAAATTTTCTTTCATCATTGTTGATAAGCTCCTTAGTTTGTAGTTGGCCAATTTTTAGTTTATGGATTAACCTTGATATTTCAACGTTAGGAATTTCTTTCACTGTTTAAATTTTTATCTTTACTCATTTATTTGATGATATAAAAAATAAAAAATTTCATAACATACAAATTCACTGGGTTTACAAATTTAATTTATGCAACTATTAAATTTTCTGAGGCTTAGTGAAAGCTTGTTGAATGCTAAAATTGAATAATAATTCCTCAATTTATATTTTTATAGTACCTACACTCCATTTGTGATCATTATTAACTGTTGATTGGTGAGCTTTAACCATATCTTTGGTCTAAATGGAAAGTTTACTTAGTATTTGCTAGTAGGGGTGTAAACAAGGCTCGCTCGTGTTCGGCTCGTTTATATTTTGAGCTCAAAAGTGTGTTCGTGTTCGGCTCGTTTGCTTAACGAGCCGAACACAAGCTCTTCACGAACAAAGAGTCCTTTTTAACAACCCTAATCATGTAGCCATAAAACATAAGACAATAAGGGTTTGAGCAAGATTTAAAAATTATTATTTATATTAAAACATCATTTGAATCTAATTTAATAATTTATATTATATTTTCTTAATCAATATTTTAATTGATTATAAATCTTTGTAGCCTTGTAGTCAATTTGATTTTTTTAAAATACTACTTAATATAGATATATAAACTTGATGAGTAGTATTTCAAGCCAAAAAGAGCCGAACACGAACGAACACATCTTAGTTCGTGTNGGAACAATGAGCCGTTTTGACAGCCCTATCCACAATATTGTGGATTGTAAAATCAACGGTGGGTTGGTAGGGCGAAACCTCTGGGCAGTTAGCTTATCTAAAATTAAAGCTGAAATCAATACGTTTAGCCACACTCTTTCTTGATCCAGATGATTTCTGCAGTATTCACAGATGTTTTTGTACACAAGTGGAGCTTTCTTCAGCCTATTTGGAACTATATTAAAATTGAAATCGATAATAANTTTCGCGAACAACGAACCGTTTTGACAGCCCTATTTGCTAGGTTTCTTGAATCAGATATTTATTGTTGATAAGATATTGGCTTTTCATGCATATAGGTCATTCGTGCCTGACTGCTCTACTTCTTTTGATACATAGCTTCTCACCATTGACATAAGCTTATGCTTATCACATCTAAATGAATATTGTTTCCAAATTTATTTGAAGAATCATAAGGCAATATTTTACAAATCTTGTATGGTGTAAGGAGAGCGAAAAAACGAGTTGAGAAGAAAAGAAAGAAAAGTTGAAGCTTTGACATTTCACTATAACAAATTTAGAAACAAAAAATTGTTTACAAAAAAAAATTCATCTTACAATATATTTATGAATTTTTGGGTTTTGTATAAAGGGCTACACAAAAAACAGAAAATTGTTATTATTTACATGAGATATGAAAGCATGCAGCCAGCAAATTGGTGAAATATATATGGACAACTAACATGTGAACAACTAACTATTGGAGCTCCTTTTTAGGAGTTACCGAGTCATTGACTTGCTGGAGAAGTTTTCGATAGTATCTGAGGACAAGTAAGAAAGTAGAAGTTTGTATACGTTTTGCAAGGAACCATGTAGGCGGTATTCTGGGTTGAGTGAGAACGTTTATATGCTCACGCCAGTTGTTGAAATTTACGATGAGTCCTCCCTAGGTTGTAGCAAGTGCCCAACGACCCAAACGAACATTTGCTTTCTTGAGCAATTTTAAGTTGGCTTTGAGGGGGTTCTTCTAGTAGCAAGTGTCGAACAACCTCTCCTCCACAAATTTATCTGCCACATCATTCTTTAATTACATTTTATAGAATTTAACACCCACATGTAATATTTTGTCTATGCGCTTTGATTGTGTTTGCTTTGATCTGTATTTTTGCTGGTTGGATAGCTTGTTTGAGCATATTGACATCATTATTTTCTCTCCTATTGAACACCCACAAGCAAGTTAAAATATTAAATTTTCGTTTGGCTAATTTGTTAAATACTAGATTTTTCTTCGCTTGACTATAAAATCGGCTCTCATATATTAGGTGAGTTTTGCCATGCTGCCAAGATAGGATGAACATTGAACTCTTCAACTCGTAGACTTTATTAAATTGTGCATGATGGCCTCCTACCTGCCTCTGGACTTTTTAAATTTTAGTTTTAATTTAAATTTTTTAGTTGAGCTACTCAATTTTATTAGCTATTTTCGCTCTAATCATAGTGTACTTTTTAAAATTTAATATAATGTTGCATGACTAGTATTTATAAGGAAAAAAAAATGCTTACTAGCTTTTTAGGGTTTAGGGCCATAAGCCATAGTTTTCGATAGAGAGGAAAATTTTTTTGTAGCTGGCGTCAACTGGCCACCGCTTTAGACCGAGAGATTTTGATTGCTTAATGTTCCCTTCTTGTCCTGTTGTGGCACGGATAAAGTAGCAGTTGGCAATGGGCATCATCTCTGGTAAATATTCGTCGTTCTTGGCCCTTTCTTTAATAAAAAAGTCTGAACGACTTGGACCACTACGCTGGAGTCGTGGCATGTGCGCTGAATCGTACACGCACGCGCGTAAATTGTGAAATTGTGGACTCCCGTTAATGCTCATCTTAAGTATGAAAATTTTACGTTTAACAATATAATTCTTAAATAATTATGTATTTTATAATTAAAATTTGATATTAAAAGTCATAATAGTATTATAGGGTTATGCATGAAAAGACATATTTTAATCTAAAAATTATAATGATTTTTTAAATGTGATATTAAAATTTAACTGTTAATATATAAATATAAAATTTTGGGAAATAAAAAATATAGTAAAATTCTGCATGTGTATGTATATCATATAATTTCGAACACGAGCATGAACAGACCTTTCATGAATAATTTCGAACACGAGCCTATTCGTTCGTGTTCGGTCCGTTTACACATATACGGTATATGCTCCGTAATTACTGAAAGTTAAATTTATTTTGCTTTGCTCTAGATGGTAACTATTGAGAGTTAGACAGCGAAAATAAAACGATCATAATTAATATCCTTGAGAGAGTTGTGTGGGTGTCCAGGTTACGGTGATCTACGGTCAGGATATATTTCAGTTTTTTTTTTAAAAAAAAATTTAGGTGAGACCCACCGAAATACATCCTGATCGTAAATCACCTGATTTACGGTCAGGATCGGACACCGCATACAATATCCGTCCGTATGGAATAATTTTCCATCCAGCAGGTCGTAAAAACCCCTCTCAAATCTCAGTTTTGTATACATATAATGATACAAAGTATGCTATTGACAGTTGACATTTAATTACTTTTCAGCCGATTATAAAAAAATAGGAAGATTTAGCATACCCTCTACTTAATTCCTAGGTATTTATATATCCAACTTATACACTTCATTTTTTGTATTTATGTCACCTTATCTTATCTATGTATGAGATGATATATTTTACTTTTTAAAAATTTAAATAGTGTTAAATTTTATTTGTGTTGAATCCCAAAATGTTCTTTAGTTCACGCCTAAGGAATAGAGTGTTGGACGGATGAGAGAAATAAGAGAAAAGAAGAGAGAATAACAAAAAATAGTACTGATACTCTGTAAACAGATCTTATAGTTTTTCATATATGACTGACCCTCCTATATATGAGCCATAGTAAGAGATTTAGTAAATTAAATGGTTGTCCCTCATTTAATGAGAACGTACAATTCATTAAACATTTACTTATTTATATCCAAATTGGGCATATTTTGACCTTACAATTTCTATTAGCGTCGTTCTGTATTCATAACTGCCCTAGGCACCGTTTCGTATTTATAATTGCTTGGCTTGGTCATGTTGTATTTGTTCGGTCGATCAAAAAATCATTAGGTCGGCTAAATTATTTTTAATTGTCTTTTTTCGACGTATCCATTGTGAAGACTCGTTGTCCTCTAGGAGAATTATTTCATCACGCAAAGGACACGTTATTGTAATCTTGCGGTAGCCTGCCTTTGGTCGATGAATCTATGCAGAAGGAGTCCTTATTAGGGGACTATTGTTCTTGTGAATACCCTTAATGTTTGTTAGATCGTTATTGGCATCAATGCATAGTGCTTCATAGATCGATCTAACTAACACTCGATCGACCGAGAGTTTGGCTGACTGGAGTATTATTGAATCGCTCAATCTTATGTTGGGCTCTTCATGCGATCCGTTGAATTTCCTCGATATTTGTGCATCCAAATTTTGAATGTATATAATTATTTTCTCAATTCCCTTATTTCTGTAAAAGTAACAATTGCTATAAAAATAAGGTAATTAAATAAAAAAATTATTGACTTGATGAATAATAAGTATTGCCAATAGTTGTACTCCCTAAATTTTTGTGTCGCTTTCCTCTTTAAATAGAGCACAATCAATGCTTTCTTTCATTGCTTATGGAATTTTCTTACCCTTCAGTCGTTCATAGTGGAGGAAGCACTGATGAAGGCACCCATGCTTCCAAATGCAAAGATCCGCCCTTCTAGGGTGAGAAAAAGAAGGAAGCTAGAAAGTTCTTGTTCTGCCCTGAAGAAGAAAATGGACGAAGAGGGTCGATCGGTTGAGAGGAAATTGAGAGATGAGAAAAAAACGATTGGCCCTAAAGTGTCGACCAAAAGCACCAGGCCTTAAGGTTCCAAATTCAAAGACATCCAGTGATGACTAAATAAAGGGTTGAGGAGACTGGAGAGTCTTTTGACTCACTCCCACTCCTGAATGCGAGGAGATGAAAAGGAGTCCATGTCGATGATATGTTTGTTTTTGCACTCAATGCAATCATCCAACAACCAGTGCAGTTATCGCTTCAGGAGCAAGGGCAAGAAGAAAGGATTGCACAAGCACTTCCGCTGGAAGGTACCTTAACTCAGTCTTTGGCTAGAGAGGCGATTCATGGTGATGCTTCACCGTTTGATAGTGCCCTGACTCAGCCTTCGACTGAAGGGGTTGTTTAGAGTGATGCTCCATTACTTGTTGGTGAAAGTCTTCATACTTCGAAGATGGAATGAATGATTGGTAACTTGAATGTTATTGTTTGTTTCTCCAATTTATTCTAATGGCACCAACTTTAATGTTGTAGATGAGGTTGTGGAAATCATTGGCGCCTTTCTCACCACGGTCACACAGCTTTCCGAACCAAAGGCGCACACTGGTCCTACCCCAGTTGACGTGGGATCTGCTCTACCGTCTCCTCTAGCTAATCCTGAGAGGGAGACGACCAACTAATGGAAGTAACGTGATTTTTTTTTCCTGGAATATGGATGAGATCATACAATCCTTGGCACAAGCAGCTGGCTTTCAGCTAGAGATTGTCGTTTTGAATATACAAAATGAGTTGGCAGCTCTTTATGTCAAGGTAGAAACACTTTGAGCTAAGGTGGCTAGTCTTTGAGGTGAACTGACGAAGGTCCAGGCATCCAACTTGATTTCCCACATCTGTATGGAAGAGGTGAAGATAGAAAATTATAAATTTATTGGGCAGACATTGTATATGAGTCTGATGAGTCAGGGTTTAGTCTTGCCCGAGAACATGGACGACTCCGCTGTAAAAGGCCTTCTATTATAAATGAAATTTTTTACTTTTGTCTCACTTCAAAAAATTTTAATCATGTTTCCTTGATTTTTACCTCGACGTGATGTAATTTTTTAGATCAATGTAATGTTTCGAGCCATTTCTACTTCCTTGCATATCCTATACATTGGGTCAAGGAAAGAGTCAGTAAAACCATTCATTTCTCACTTTTATTACCCTAACATTGGTCTATCCCAAATCTCTATAGTTTCCAGTTATTCTCCCTAGATGTTTGGTTTGCTAAGGTTGATTGAGAGACCTATCCTAACTAAATTTTATCTCAAGCTTTTGAATAGTACGTTTCTGTACAAACAAGTGTTGTTCTTCATGGAGTGGAAGCGAATGTTTGAGCCACCAAATACCTTGGCAAAGACCTGGTCATTTACTGAGATCAAATTCATTGTGTACTTTGACTGTCATTGTATATAGAGCTTTAGTCGATCTTCAATCACTATGGAGTCATACAAGCCTAAGTTAAGTTGAAGTCATTGCAATGGTGATGACTTACATGATTTACTTCCTTCAAAAGAAGACATCATTGTCCCATGAGTTATTCAGTTATTATCCCCTTCGTTTTCTTTTAGGGTTGAACCAAATGGGTATGTTGTTATTGGCACAGCCTAAAAGTTTGTGAGCTTTTATTCGGACAATGATATCAGACTCGATAAAGATTTTTTAACCATACTATATGAGCTTTTATTCGGACAATGATTTATTCGGTAAAGATTTTTTAACAAACTCTTATATAAATGAAATATGACTTTTTGATCGTACTTATTTGTGAGCTTTTATTCGACTATACTAACCATGCTAGCCATACTATAAATCATTTTCATGGTTCATATATCATTGTCATAAGAGATTCAAAAGTGAGATCTCACATGATCGAACACCTTTGTGGTTTTAGTTGGGTGTCAACTGTTAAGCGGACCTAAACTTTACATGACGTAACCCAAAAATTTCTTTTGTTGAATTACACCACGTAGAGTTTTCATTTATAGTGTTTTAGGACTTAAAAAAAATTACAACTCTGAGATTTATGATTGGGTGTCTGAAAACCTAATGTTGTCTTTAATTGCGACTATGCATCAGAATGTTATTTTGAATATCTTTTTTTTTATGGAAACCAAGCGTCAGAATACCTCTTTGGTCGTCTTATTATTTTATCACGACTGAGTGTCTGAATGCTACTTTAGCTGTCTTTTTATTTTATTGGGACTAAGAATTGGAACACTCCCTTGATCATCTTTTTATTTTATCATGACCAAGCATCATAATGTTTATTTTATCATCTTTTCTTGAGTAATCCAGTTCCCTGAGTCTCGTTGTGATGCAAGACCCATTGATCCATTGGTTCCCGAACATTATTTCAAGTCAAGGTTTATAACACCACAATTAGTTTTTTAATAAGCAAATGAGTTAATAATTTATTCAAAGTGAAATAAGATTATCTTTTATAAACAAAGATATAAAGTAATCTTTTTCAAAGAAAAATTTTTTTAAAATTGTTGACCTCACTTTTGGTTGAGATTTGGTTTTCCCTCTTTAGTTGCCTAAGGTCTAGCCATAGGACTTTCTTGTTGATTATTCTTAGAAAAATAAAAAAGGAACCCTCACCATTAGAAATTCTAAACTCCTCCTTGCTCGACTTGAAGTTCAACATATTGGACCTAACCTCTAGCACTTAGTAGGTAGGGTCAGCATGGAGGATCTCAATGAGAGTTCCGATAAGACTGCTTGAACTTAAGGTTGACCTTAGGTGTTGGTCTGGAGTTAGTTCACTCACTTACATTCACTTTCACCCAAAATCACTCACAAACCCTGAACCCAAATTATTGACTTTGATCCCTTGATCTTTTGGGAGACTCACGTAGATGGTCCCCTAAGCCCACTAACCCTAAGCTAGGGTTTAGCTAAGACCAGTACATAAATGACTCAAATAGGGATTTCATTGGTCCATGGCTCATATAAGGCGGTTGACACCCCAATTCTACAAAAATGTCCAACTTGACATTTTGCCCCTAAATCCACCCAAATTACTTAAATGCCCTTGAAACCCTAAATTTGGTCAAAATCCTCAAATTCACCCAAAATACCTAAATTTGTTCAAAAATCTTTTCAAACTATTTGAAAATACCCAAATTGCCCAAAACCACCCAAAATTATCAAAATACACCCAAATTTGCTAAAATTACAAAAATACCCTTGGCACTCCAAACTTTACCAAAACACCCAAAACCACTCCAAATGTCTCCAAAGCCAATTTGAACCCTTCAATTGAACCCAATTTGGCCAATTTGACCATTTTGACCAAAACCCCCAACTTGTCATTAAAGGCCCAATTTCCCCAAATTCACCTCAAATGTCCATCAATTTGGCCCAAATTCCCATCAATTTCAATTCTAAACTCAAATTAATCTTTATTTTGATCAATAAAATCCAAATCTAAGCTTAATTGGCCCATTCTTTGAGTTCAATTTTGATTTAATTCAAAACCCTCAATTTTGGCCCTATGACCAAATTTCACCTAATTGAATCCAATAGCCTACTCAAATTGCCACAATTGAATCCTAAATTCTTCATAACAGTCCTACACACCAAACTTGACCTTCAATTGGCCTTGGTGAAGCCTCAATTTCACTCAATTTCAACCCACATTCAAAATCCTCAAATTTGCCCCAAATTGGCTGTCCCCAAATTCCACAAAATTGAATGCCCTAACCCCAAATTGACACCCAATTTATGTTGAAAACTCTTGATGACATTCCTATGGACCATTTCCAACCATAAATTTGGACTTAACCCAACCTAGACCCATGTCTAGTTCAGCATGCCCAAATTGACCAAAATCCCAAAATCCTTCAAATTCAGCTTCCAATTGAACTCAAAATCACTTCAATCCTTCACAAAAAATATTAATAATAATAATCTACATAATGTTGATCAATAAATTAGGCTCAAATTCATGGCTGGCCTAACCCAAACCCAACCTTTGGCCATTTGGACCCAAATTAGACCCATGCACCAAAGTTTACCTAACTATGTCAAATTGATCAAGGCAAGACTTCTACAGCCAACTTTTGGATCCTAATGACCAAGCTAGACTCACTTAACCCACCCTAGATAAGCCATGGACCAAAGAACCCCTAAATTAAGGGATTTGTTTCCTAAATTTCTTAAGCCAAAGATATCTTTGCCAACAATTTATGTTGAAAACTCTTGATGACATTCCTATGGACCATTTCCAACCATAAATTTGGACTTAACCCAACCTAGACCCAAGTCTAGTTCAACAAGTCCAAATTGACCAAAATCCCAAAATCCTTCAAATTGAGCTTCCTATTGAACTCAAAATCACTTCAATCCTTCACAAAAAAATATTAATAATAATCATCTACATAATGTTGATCAATAAATTAGGCTCAAATTCATGGCTGGCCTAACCGAAACCCAACCTTTGGCCATTTGGACCCAAATTAGACCCATGCACCAAAGTTTACCTAACCATGTCAAATTGATCAAGGCAAAACTTCTACAGCCAACTTTTGGATCCTAATGACCCAGCTAGACTCACTTAACCCACCCTAGATAAGCCATCGACCAAAGGACCCCTAAATTAAGGGATTTGTTTCCTAAATTTTTTAAGCCAAAGATATCTTTGCCATAAATTAATGGTTGTGACAGATTCCTTTGAGGTTCCTGAGCCACCTAAGCACCTCTCCTGCCATGGCCAGCCACCCTAATCATCAGAGGAGCCAAAACTGAGAGCCACCATCCCAAAATCAAACCCAATTTCAACCATAGAGGCCACCTCATCCCAATGGCTCTTTAGAGCTCCTCAGCCCCCACCTAAGCAGCTCTTTGCACCCATCAATTTTCCCTAAGCTTCCCTCTAAGCTCCTCTATTTAATCAGCTCCTCTATGGACAAAGAGAGGTGTGTTAAAAATTCTTAGGGAAACTCTGTCCAATTGCTCTCAGATACTCTTCAAGATCTCCTAAGCTCACTGCCACCATTTTCCCCCACAGATCCCCACTGTTGAAGCCCAATTTTGAGCTCAAATTTTCAGCTAAAATCAGGACATCTCTCCACAGTCTACCAAACACAAATTAATTGTGCAAACACCATCCTCACAGTGAGAGGAGTTGATTCCTCATCAAAGCCCCCTCTGAAATAGCCCCTAACATAGACTTTGATCAACACCTAAAATCGAGCTTGATCAAATTCATACCTAGACGATTCACCAAGGCACAAGACTTCATCCAGAGGTTGGTTGGGTCCAATCAAAGCTATCACAACCATCTGATTGAGGCCTTCCCTCTCAGACAAAGGTATTGAGCTCTAACCCTAGCCTGAGCTTATTTTGATTCTCCATTTGTAATGGCTTGATTTTATACTTGATCAACCACATAGATGTGTTCGTCTTGATTAGATGAAGGTTTAGAAACAAATATCATGTGATTTGGTTAAGTCGAGATGGAGATCTTAAGGTTTTAGTGTGAACGGCTTACGAGTTAGGTCACTTAGGGATGATAACGGAGAGTCGTCTGATCGTGCGTGTATCCAACCAACGGACGAGATTGCGCCGGCCGAAGGAATGGAACACAAACCGCGGGCCAAGTCAGCGCTGAGGTGGATGGCGGTGCCGAACCAAAAGATGTCGTGTGGAGCTTCGGAGCCGCCGTAGGGTGACGCGACGCCGCGTCACTTAAGTAGAAAAATAAGAATTTTCTTATTTATTTAAATGCCCATAACTTTAAAAATGCATAACTTTGTCTAAAAAAATTATAAAAATAAAAAAAAAATATCCTCTTACTCAGTGAATAGAGTAGAATAATGTGGACTAAAAATAAAAATTATTTTCTTATTTCCTGATTTTTAATGAATTAAATCCTTTCTGTGGTATTTCAATTCTCTATGACTAAACATTGCTCATCATGGCTTGAACTTTTGAGAGTTCATTCCCAATCACAGAGGATATGTCTTCTGATTTTTCCAAGGTCAGAAGATATTCTTATGCTTCTAGCCCTAATTTTCAAGCTAAGGTGACCATTTTGGCTATTTTAATTATATAAATCAAAATATCACTTGGAAAATTATGGAAATAATTTTAGTAGGTTTCTTGTGATCAGAGAAGTGTAGGAAAAATATTGTGATGCTTTGAGTCATTTTGTGAATTTCTATACTTAATTAAACACATAAACCATATATTAATTTATGTAAATTATACACTTATCAAAAATTGACAAAATCACTTCTCCACTATCCATAAAATGTTTATCCATTGTAAGAATATCAAAATTATTTAACTTAGTTTAAGCACAAAAATGGATTTTTAAGAAAACCTTGCATTTTTGTATAAAAATAAATATATTAAATTAAATATGCATAGAAAAATTATAAAAATTATTTATCTGAGTTCCTTGTGATCAGAGACATCTTATAAAAATAAAACCCTTTTTTATGAAAATATTCATTTTTTAAATATATTTTGAATTAAAAATAATTAAAATAATCAAAATTTTTAAAAATACAAAAAATGATTCAAAATGACTAGGAATGTCCCCTGATCACTTAAAATTCATTAGGATATTTTTTCTAATCTTTCTGAGTTAATAATAATTTTTTTAAAGGCTTAAAAATGAATTTTTCATGTTCTCCCACTAAAATAATCATAATAAATAAATTAAAAATTACAAAAATATAAGATTTGATTCTCTGGGTTTTTTGGATTCAAAGAGGTATATTAAAAATTTTAAAATAATTTTTGCAATTAAAATATTATTTTCTATTCAATTTAATCATTGAAATTGATTAAAAATTGAATAATAATAATAGAAATTTGATTCAAAAAAATCATGATATTTTGTCTAAATGTTTCTTTAACCTTAGAAAACCTCTAATATTTTTTTTCACAAATATAAATTTTATTTTTTTGAATTAAAAAAATTAACTTTTGAAAATCCTATCTTCTAAACTTAAATAATAATCTAAATTAAATCAAAATTTTGAGAGCTTCACATGTTCTCCTCTAAACATTATAGTTATCTCATGGATATGACACTCTAAACCTTCAAAGTCGTTTGAGTTGTGTTTAAAGAGTTGAGGTGAAGTGCCCTAAGGACAAAATGATAACTTCAAGACTTTGGTGCCTTAATCATAATTTAGGATTAACCAAGGTAAAATGGGTAATTTTAATCTTAATGAATATATTTGGATGATTGGAATACAATGGGACTAAAAAGTAGAAACCCACTCACCACCCTTGCACAACATCAACAAAATCATAACCCTCCTAATTTTCATGATTCGAAAGTCAACTTAGATCAAATGATTCTTAAGTAATGAGCTTAAGTCGGAAAGATGATGGTTTACTTTTCTTAAGCCCGAAATTGAGGATGATGTGACCATTTGATAATAATGCACATCACTTGAAATCAAAATTTTGATAAACACCATTTCATCCATCATGGTTATTAAAGGCTTAGTAGTGACCTAGGCTCGATATTTAAACTCAATTGATCGGATTTATAAGATAACATAATCGTTGATTAACATCTCTAAATACTATAAGCCTGAACTTAATTATGGGTACCACAATCTTAAATGACCAAAATTTGCCTTAGGGGCACCCATCCAAATAACTCTTAAGTGAAACGTTAAGTGACTAATCGAGTATCATATCCTTGGGATAATTAAATTACTAAGCTTCGTTGAGCAACGGGGTAGTCATAAATTAAACTCGGATGGTTAATGGAATGATATGATAAGTTCAAAAATGAACTCAAAATAATCCAAGAGATCTCCAAAATAGTTCAGGGTTACCCCGAGCACTTTGAAATCATTTGGATATTTTAAAGGACAAGTTGAACTTGACATATTTTGTTCTAAAGTTATCCAATAAGATCCTCCAAGATTTAGCAAATTCATAGCCTGGGGTTTGGGTAGCTAAACTTTGATCTACTCATGCAATTTAAGTTTCTTGCAATATTATATACATGCCTTGCAAGTAATGACATTTTAGGTGGTGGAACGAGAAGACTGGTTAGGTACGCTTTTACAGTTTACAGTACTTTTTTTCCTTATACCTTCCACACTGTATTTTTATGCTTATAAAACTTGCATGTTAAACAACAATGTCACCCTGAATGAAAACCAAAACTGCTAGGACAACCGCAAAACCAAAACCAAAACCAAAACTAAAATCAATCAAAATAAAACTCACTGCCACAACATTCAAAATATAAGACAACTCAAAATTTAATCACAAACATCACAAAACAATAATTCTTCAACTATTCGAAATATAAAACAACTTAAAATTTAATCACAAACATCACACAAAACCACAACTTCAACTAAATTTAAATATAAAACAGCTCAAAATTTAATCACAAACATCACACAAAACTACAATTGCAACTAAATTAAGACGTCTCTATCTGATGATCGAGAATCCCTCAGAGGAGGTAACCTACGGTTGCTAACGAGGCTTCCCACAGTCTTGATGATCGGGAATCCCTCGGAGGAGGTAACCTACGGTTGCTAACGAGGCTTCCAATGGTTTAAATGAAATCAAAATTTAATCACAAACATCACATAAAACTACAACTTCAACTAAATTAAGATGTCTCTATCGGAATCCTGGAGGAGGTAACCTACGGTTGCTAATGAGGCTTCTCACGGTCTAAATGAAAGTAATAAACTCATTTCGTTGAGTTTAGTAAATTCATTTAGATTAAGTGAATCCAATAAAAAATAGTGGTACCGGAATGAGGGAACCGTAGGATCTTACCCGGTGTCACTCTAATCAACTTTAATATTCCCCATGAAGATTTAAAGAACTACAACCATATGAACATCCAATTTGACATTATAACCTGACACATTAGAAAACTTAAACTCGTCACAATGAGCAACTTGGAACTAGCATTGTGGGCAGCACGACCATCTTTAACAGCAAGAGGACCTACAACATCACATCTTTCCTTAGAATTAAACAAATAAGCCATAAGATTTCAAGGTTGTTTGCTTATGAAAAATAAATCCTCACCTTATCTTTAAGCTTTTGTACAAGCCCTGCTATACAATATAAGCTCTAACTCGTTTTAGGATTCCAAAGTTGTCGTTCGTCATGACATAAATCCTCACATCTTTCAGGCTATTTATGTGATCGTTTCACACGAATGTAAGACGTAATTAATAAAATTAATAAAATGAAACACTTAAATAATTTCTCCTCTAAACTGAAGCCAAACAATAGGATAGCTTGAGAAGTCACCGAGGTCTCCTTCGGATCTATGACATCTCCTAGTTATTCCTCCTTTGGACTCTACAATAAAATGTTTCAAATTTGAGTCAATCCCTTTTCATACCTCTTTGTCCGAATCTCATTGAAAAGTCCCATCTTTTGACCTCTTTGAATATAACATTTCTTGATTTTTATCGAGAGTTTTCTTGGGTAACTTCGACTATCTAAGATGTAATTAACTAGGGCTTGCCCTTATAGGAAGCTTTTCTGAACCCAACTTAATATAATCTTATTTAATTCTTTGTATTAAAAAGGAAAACTTGTCGGCAAATAAAATGATTTTGTAGACCAAATGAATGTCATATACTTCTTAGTTTATTTAATCGAGCCTCATCCTCAAGTCTTGCGTTTATCCTTTGGGGTAGATACAGGGTTTGAGGTATAGTGATCTTTCATTTAAACTATGAAGATTATGTAAATTAAAAAGCCTTTTTGAAGCGGGCGACAGGATTTTGATTCAGGTGACCAACAGCTTCCAACAGGCAACAACTCCTCCAACCCAAAAATAGTGCCAACAAAGATATTATCCACTAAAGTTTGGTGGAGCATTTTTTTCGTATAATATTTTAGTTTGTAAGTTCCTGGGATGATTTGGTGGTGATAATGAAGGGGCCAGTCCAAGTTTGATCGAGCTTGTTGACCAATTGTCCTCTCGTGACTATATTAGCTTTCTTCAGAATTAAGCCTCCATGGAAGAATGTCCTTTTTTGAATATTCTTATTATAATAATAGGTAGTCCTTCATTTTGTTTTTGTTTGTCAAATCACTTCATTTGCTCAAACTTCTTTTAACAAATCAAGGGACAGTGAAGCTCCTTCATCATTTGTGCTTTGTTAGTAAGTGAGCCTCTCTTCATCAAAAGATGTCATCACGACTACCCTCTGGCTAAGATGATTGTATTTGAATGGTAACACTGCTTTCATTCCATGAGATTGCATCTATGTTTTTTTCCTGGTCACTGATGAATGAGTAGTTTGGACGACCCAAAAGATGGAGGAAAGCAAATCTGCCCAATTACCCATAACACCATCAACCTTTTTCCTCAGTAGGTTTAAGATGATATTATTTGCATCCTCCGCTTGACCATTCATTCGTGGGTGATGCATGGATGCAAATTTGAGGTTGATCCCTTGACTTTGGCAGAAATCCCTCACCCTCTGATCGATGAACTCAGTTATCTTTTATGTTCTGAGTATTATGGGTAAACTGTACAAACAAATAATGTCTATTAAGAAAAATTTCATAGAACCTCCGCAAAAATTTGGGCTAGAGCTTTCTCCTTGATCCATTTGAAAAAATATTTATTAGTGACCAAAAGTACTTTCTCTATCCTTTTGAGGGTTGAAAGAGCCCAAGGATATTGAGTCCCCAAATAGTGAAAGGCCAGGGGCTTACAATCGGTTGCATTTTATGTGTCAGTTGATGCTGCAATGGAGCGTACCTCTAAGAATGCTCGTAACTTTAAGGAAATACTTCTTTGCCTTTCAAGGTCAGCCATAAATGGACTTACCTTTGGACATGGAAAGAAAAGGTCTTTTCACAAGAGTGAATTCCACATTTGCTTGAATGCACTTCCCGGTGGATCTTTTTTACCTTAATTTCTTTCACGTACCTTAGGAGAAAGAAAGTGATTGACCTTCAAAAATTTGTTTCTCTTATGAGGAGGTCTTAGCTGACTTTGAACTTGAACCTTCGAGGATCTATCCCCTTGATACACCAAAATAATATACTATTTTAAGTGCATATTTTATACTTATTTTAGTGATATTGCACTTTAAAGAATGATATTTTTATGTTTTAGTTGCCGGTATATCATTTTTAGGTATTTGGAGCAAAAATGGCAAAAAGGATGAAATTTAGAGCCAAAATAGTGAATTTTGGAATTTTGGAGCAAGTGCGCCAGATTGGCGCATGATGCGTCGTTTGACAGTGGCTTGGCACATGATGTGCCAGAGATAAATTTTTGCAGATTAAAGCGGTTCGAGATTAATTTTACGCAAATTTTTGATGGGACACTTGTTTGACACACTTATTAGAGTAATTCAATGCATTTAGACACTTTGGAAGGTTCTATTATGAAGAGATATGTCTCTTAGATCAAATGACATGTCTTCTGAATTCAAAAGAATTGACATTTGGAGGAAATTTTGAATTCCTTTCGAAAAGAGGCAGCCCAAAATAAAATAGGGAGATTTCAAGGAGTTTAAGGGGGGACAAAAAGGACAAGAAAGTGAGAGTGGAGTGAAAGGCAAGGAGAGAAGAAGAGGATATTTTCTTCTAGAGTTGTAAGAGGAGAGGGAATGTGAGAGATTTCTTCTTCATTACACTTCTAAGAGAGAATTGAGTGTGCTTGTAAAGAGAGAAAGACTTGGAGAGAACTTCTAGGGATTTGCTTGGAAAGGATTGTGAGATAAGTTGTGTCTTTTATTTATTTGATTTTATAAAATTATTTTTATATATGAAATCCGTGGTTTGTCGTATTTTTCTCATGAATTTTGAGTAGTCTTCTTTATCCTTCTCCCTACTTTGAGATATGGTTTTGTGAAGAATTAATTTTGTTTTCTATGGTTTTAAATATTAAAAATTTGTGATGATTTGAACTCCAATTTTCATTTACTTTTTGATCTAGCCAATTGAAATGTTAAAACATGTTGAGAAACATATGTTCTAAAAAGGGCTATAATTTCTACAATATGGGAGAATCACATTTAATTTCATAGGAGAGCATGTCATCCATAGAATTAAGTACAAATAAATAGGGAAATATACTTTGTTAGATGCAGAATTGGAGATTTTAAGGTGACATATTAAAATCCTCAATTTAGTCCAGTTGATTGGAAGCTAATGCAGAATTGTTAGCCCTCAGGGGAGGGAGTAGTGGGAGCTCCGGAGTGACAGTCAGCATCCTCACGGCCTAATCACATAATTAGGGACCAAACTCTGGATTAGTCAATATTTTTTATAGCACTTGGAAGAGGGTAAAGAATATGATTGCTCCTATTTGGCACAAAACACTTTATATATATCTTTTCAAATGATTTTAATTTCTTCATAATTCATATACTCATTGTAAAGGGAAAAGATGCTTTATTAAATTTGAATCTTCTATCAACAAAAACTTTGTTTAGATTTCATAATTTTTCTTTTGAAAGTTTAGTTTTAAGTTAGTTAGCTCTATCTTTCAACTGCATTTTATATAACATTCACTTTAATAGTTAATATTCAACTACACACTTTACTTTTATTTTTATATTTTTAAATTATAAAATAATTTTAAGAATTTACTTATAGCCTTTTCCAACTTCCTTGCGGGATCGATATCTAGGTCTCCATCAGAGACATTTATTACTTGAGCGATAGGTATAATTGCGTTGATTTTAGAGGAGATTTGGCAGTTTAAAAAGAGTTTTAAAAATAAATTATTTTCATAAAAGATATTTTTGTTGAGATTATATTGCATATTTATTGTTATATCTGTCGTGTATATTTTGTAATATTTAAAGATATTTGCAAAATTTACACACTAAATCTACTTGTATCACCCCTCCTCAAAGATCCTCCCCATTTTGAGGAAGTGGGTGCATTGTTCTATCAAAATTTTCCTACCCTCCGACTCTGTCCATTGTTTCGGTTCTACTATGGTTGGTCAAAATAGCCTTTGTGGTTCCATATCTCGGAGACATATGTTCTTTGATAAGAGGTCCACCACTTGGTTCTTTTCTTGCCCAACATGCTTGACTTGAATGCTTGTGAACTTCACTTTCTCCATTTTTTCTTTGTTCAAATACATGACCATCATTTCATCTCAAGCTTTGAATTCTCCATTGACTGATTTATGGAAAGTTGAGAATCTGATTTCACCGCTAGATGTCAAAAGACAACTTCATGTGCTAAATATAGTATGGTTATCAACGCTTCGTACTCAGCTTGATTAGTTGTGACCTCAAAATTCAAAGAAACTGACTAATAGAGATGCTCCCTAGTTGGGTTGCATAGCACCATCCCGATTCCAACACTTTCTTGGCTAGAAACTCCATCAATAAACAAGATCCAAATTTAATTTTTCTAGATTGAATCCTTCGCTCGATTCGGTAGGTCCATAGAAATTAATTAAGAAGTCAACTACAACATGAGCCTTGATCACCATCTAGGGGATAAAACTAATGCTTTACTTGCTAATTTCCAACCTACTTCAGTGACCGACTAGAATGTTTTGGACGATTATGTACATGCTTCAGCGAAGGTCATTAATCTCAATGATCAGTTGCATTTGAAAATATGGTGAGAGTTTGCGAGCAGATAAAATCAAAGTAAATGTTAGCTTTTTCAAAATAGATTATATTACTTCAGTTTGCCTGAGAACCTAGCAGGTGTAATAGACAGAGAATTCTATAACCAACTCCTCTCGAACTAGAACTGAACTGATGACTTATAGATCTAACCAGAGATAGAATGAGAGTTTTTCCCTTGATTTCAGACTTTACAACAATGGAGGTGTGAATAGCGACTACTTCAGACTTTTGATGACATGCTCACATTCAGCTTTCCATTCAAAACTTTTTTGTTTTCCTTAATATGTTAAAGAAAGCCACACATTTGTTGCCTAACTTGAAAATTAATGTGTTGAGCACCACATTTTAACCAGTCGGCTTCTGCTCCTTTTTCATATTTCAGGATAAGACAAATCCAGGGTTGTCTTTACTTTCTTAGGAATCGCGTTAATGCCTTTAGGAATGAAGAGGTATCCTAAGAATTCCCAGTTGAAGCCTCAATCATGCATTTTAGCGGGTTAAATGTCAGCTTACACTTTGTGAGACTCTTGAAGGTTTCTTTTAAATTTCTTATATGTTGTTTGGTCGAGCTAATTTATACTTGCACATCATCAACATAGACTTAAATTTTTCTTCCTTTCTGCTTAGACAAAATTACATCTGTAAGATGCTGGTAACTAGAGTCATTATATTTCAGCCCAAAAGGCATTATAGTAAAACAAAATAACCTTTCACTTTTAATATAAGCTTTCTTCTGAGCATCAGATGCTTGCATCTTAATCTAGTGGTATTTATAGAAAGCATCTAGGAAACTCATGATAGAGAGTCCGACCTCAGAGTCCACTAGTGTGTCAATCCTTGGTGGTGCATAGCCATCCTTAGAGTAAGTTGTGTTCAGCTTTGTGAAGTCGACCACATCATTCTCTTACCATTGAAATTTTGTACCATGACTACATTGGATACCCAGAAGAGACATTGCTCCTCGCGGATGTAGCCTGGCTCCAAGAACTTTTGTGTCTTCTCACGAATAAGACAAGTCAAATTCATCACCGATGACTGAATCATTTACTTCACAAACTAAGTGAATGTACTAACATTGAGGTGGTGACAAGCCATGTCAATGGAGATGCTTGACATCTTCAATGGCCTACAAAGAAAAAACATTGAGGTGCCCCTTGAGAGTCTAGAACAACATTTTTTTGTGATCTACATTGAAAGTTTTACTAATTAGAAAATCTTTAAAAGGATCTTCAAAGTTTGCAAAGATCTTGATGGTGGCCTCATCTATTTTAATTCTGTTTATCCTGTGTTTCGTGCTTTGTGCTTCTTATTATCTGGAGATAACTTGTGGAGACTACTCCAGATTTCCACATATGATGACAATCTCCCCAACGATAGAAACTTCACCACTGCATGGCATGTACAGTCCACGGCCTTGATATTGTTGAGGAGCGGGTGGGAAAAATATTACATTTTATGTTGGTGGCATGTCAAACACCTTGAAATCCTCCATATTAGTGAACTAGCTGTCACTCTCTCCCCCAGTTATAGATAGTGCAATTATGTCATGTGCCTCCTTTCTTTCACAAAAAAGACTCATATGGAGGAGTGTAGGCATATTAAGGAGTTTTTGTGATTTTATGAGGAGTGCAGGCATAATTGCACTTTAATATGTTATGAGGAGTCACAAAGACCTTTTCATCATAAGATGAGTTTATGATGTCTTTGTGGCACTTGTAGTATTTATTTTTGTTATGGAAGAATTCTCGAGTTTCATCGATGGATCCTTTTAAAAATATTATTTTTCTTGAATAGCCTCTACCAGTTTTGTCATCGGGAGCCTTAGTTGTGTTGGCCAAGATGTTCCTCGATTATCAGTAAAGAGATCATTTGATCAATTCTGTCTTCATGTTTTTAGGTCCGCCTCCTTATCCCTATGGGACGATCATCCTCTTTCAAGCATTGGGCAAGCGCCATCCTTCTCCCTTCACCCATTGACTAGTAATTCATTCTTGCCTAATTTTGAGTTGGTCGTCTTGCCTTTTGAGATAGGTTGCTTCATGTTTTTTTTTTTCTGTTGTGATGTGGTCATTGTCAACTCCAAATGTTTTTTGTTTCCATAAATCCAGGAGATATCTGAATTGCACATTTTTTAGCCCTTGTGCTATGGTAGCTTTAGTAATTGTTGGATCTAGAATCCTCGCCTCAATCGTATCTTCCTGAACATATGCCCGCAGGCTCTCATTTGATCCCTGCTTTATAAACCACAAGGATTTTAAATCCTTGCGAGGTTTTTGAGTGCTAGAAAACTGCACCATAAACAACTTCTTGAACTCTACAAAGGAATTTATAATCTCAACATGGAGTCAATTGAATCATTTGAGAGCAGAATCTCTCATGGTTGTGGTACAGTGGACATTTTAATATGTTAGAAATTTTGAGAAGGCAGATGACAGACTCAAAGGACATAATATAGTCAGTCAAATCACTCTGGCTTTTGTATGGTTACAGAGAGGGAACCTTGAACCTTTCTTGGGGTTCAACTTCAACTATCACCTGGAGAATACCTTCTCCAGTCGATGATAAACTTCTTTATGTCATGCATGCAATCAAGTTTTTGGCATGGACCCATCAATGCCTTGATATGGAGACTCCTCCACTCTTTCAGTTGCTTAAGCCATCTGGTGACCATGGGCTCCGATGTCGGTGGATTAGGTTGTTGAAAAGGTTGCGCTCTCCCCTCAAGAACCACATAGATCAGTTGCACAAGTTGACCTTCCATCCAATCCTAGAGTTCCTAAATTTGTTGTTGCACGAATTCTCGAGCAGTCTCCATATAAGAGGTTTCTTCTTGCAGTGTTCCCTCTCCGTGATGCACTCCTCATTTTATTGAAGACATGACTCTACAATCTTTACACCTTTTATGATGTTGAATCCCAAAATATTTTTTTGTGTTACGCCCAAGTAATATAACATTGGTCGAATGAGAGGAATAAGAGAAAAAAGGAGAAAGAAAAAGAAAAATTAAAAAGTCATAGGAAGCGGTCCGATAAATTACATGATTGTCCCTCATTTAATGAGAATATTTCAATTATTTATGAGTCATTACACATTTACATATTTGTAATCAATGCGCATGTTTTGACCTTGCAAAAGCTATTGGTGTCATACCATATCTGTAAGTGCCCTACGCATCATTTCATATTTATAACTGGTTGGTTTTGTGATTTTGTGATGCAGTATTCCTTTAGTTGGCCAAAAATTCATTTGATTGAGTGAACTATATTTGGTAGCCTTTTTCTAAGAAATTTATTGTGAAATCACATTGTCCACTAAGAAGATTATAGCATCAGAGAGAGAGCACATTACAGTAACCTAAAGGGCAGCCTAGCTTCAGTCAATAAATTTATAAAGGAGGAGTCATTTTTAAGCGGTTGTTGTTTTTGTGACTACCCTTTGTGTTGGTTAATTAGATCGTTGTTAATATCAATGTGTGACTCTCATTGGTTCGATTGGACTAAAACTCAGTCGACCTAGAGTTCATCCGAGTAATACTAGATTACTCGGCCTTTTGCTGGTCTCTTCGTGTGATTCGTAAGATCTCGTCGAGATTCATGCGGTCACATTTCAGATGTACAATTTGATATAAAATATTTGGATGGTATATTTATAAAAAGTAAAGTTGACGTGTTATACTTATAAAAACATAGAAAGTTACATGCATGCCACACAATTCTTTGTCATTTATATGTCTAACACAAACTTTAATATTTTCATTTTTATCGCTTATGCATGAGAAGATAGAATTTTACTTCTTAAAACTGAGGCATTTAGATGCATAGCAGACAATCCAGATCTATTTACATATCTCACATCAAAACTTTCACATTTACATTCAAATCTTTAATAACACATCAAAAATAACATTATTAATATTTTTAAAATTGAGAAATATCTTTTCATTAATAAGTTTAAAGCACCAAAATGTTATGTATATAAAAATATGAAAGTTTAGGTGTGATACAAGAAGTTGAAATTTTAGATATGTAAATTCCTAAGAAGTCTGTGCTATTTATGTAAATTTCCCATAAAAATAAAAAAATCCTTAATTCGTGTTCATGCTCTACGCAGAGATGTGTACGTAATAGGGTACATGGGCGTTGTGCGTGGGTTACATGGGGGTTACAAGCGTGTTATAACTTCCTTGTAACTTTCGTGTAACTCACTTGTAACCCGCGCTTTTATTTTATCCATTGGGGTTACAAGATTACAACGGGGTTACACAGGAGGTACAACGGGAGTGTAATCCCGTGTACACTTTTACGTATGTAACTCCTGCGTACACTTGATGTACGCAATTTTGTTCCCTCGAAATGTGGTTGGTAAGACCTGCTGAAGGGAAAAAAATTTGCATACGTCAAGGGGTACGCAGAGATGTGTACATAATAAGGCACACGGGCGTTATATGGGAGTTACATGAGAGTTACAAGCGTGTTATAACTTATAACACGCTTGTAACTTTCGTGTAACTCAGCTGTAACCCGTGTTTTTATTTTATCCATTGAGATTATAAAGTTACAGCGGGGTTACACGGGAGTTACACGGGAGGTACAACGTGTTATAACCCCCTTATAATCCTCGTATAAACCCCGTGTACCCTATTATCTACACATCTCTGCGTACCCCTTGACGTACTTAATTTTTTTCCCTGCTGAAGGCATATTAATAAAATAATCTTGAAATATTGACTACAATATAAAATCAAAACATGTTCTTCTCTCTTTAATTTTGATTAGATTATAGAAATCTTATTTAAAGTTTTTTTTTCCATGCGAACGAGCAAAGCACGCCTCTTCCAGGCGGCGGCGGTAGTTTTCATAAAACTGCGGCTGTTCTTTTCAAATGAGATCGCTGGCTTTACGGGCATTATTGCCGCCGACGTGCTCTTTTGTTCTGCTTCTGATTTATTTATTTATTTATTTATTTATTTATTTATGGGAAAACGAAGGGCACTTAGTTCTATAAAAAAGTTTTTCATTCATATTTTTTTTAAGTTAATAAATAAATAAATTTAAATATTTTTCAAGCTTTTGAAGGGTAAATGAAACAAATAAGAAGATAATCTAATCTATTAATTTATGCTCAAGAATAAATTTGATTGTTGTTTACCATATAGCTGGTTAAATATTTGAGATTAACTCAACAATAACTATATATTATTTAAATTAAATTTAATTCATTAGAATTTATTTAATTATATAATTAGTATTAATAAATTACTATATCAACTAGCAAAAGATTTTTGAATTACTGAGTTATTTGATAGTACAAGTTCTTTCGAATTTTTTTGCTTTTGTTTTCATATTCCATCTTTATCTTAGAATGCATGTTGTGAGAAAATGTCTATTGTAGGCTAAATGAGATCATGTGGATTCATTGGGTTAGCTCATTTTCTTATCTAATTCATTCAATTGTTTTTATTTAGATTTATAAAAGAGTAAAGTGCTCAAATAGATCCCCACTATTTTAAAATTAAGATCAAATTGTCCTCCATGGAGACTATTTCAACACCAATTAAAGAATCTATGACTAATTTTACATTTCTATAAACTCTAGAACTAAAATGAACCCATGTAAATAGCTGAGAACTATTTTGACACTTTACTCATTTGTAAAATTATTTATAAAAATTTTAATTTGAAAATCTAGATGCTCGTTAGATTTTACAGCTCGTTTGAGTTTCCGTTCATTTGTCATAAAAAAAATAAGTATAAATCAAGTTTAACTATTGAAAATTTTAAACAAATAAAGCTTGAACAACATGTCAAAACTTGACACAAACTTTAAGCAGAATATGAACAACTTATAATTGTACCAAGTCAAGTCGAATCTATGGTATACTCGACTCGATTATAACCTTAACCACACTAAACTTTATTAAAACAAATACAATATATAAACCACTAAAATTACAACTCCACACAAAAATAACAACCTCTAACAAGACAACCAAATAAATTGAAAGCAAAACAGCACCGAATGATGCAAAATTAATGCCAATATAATAGATCCATTAGCATAGTCCAGATAATCAGAGATTCCATATTTCTATTAGCAGATCCAAATAAACAGAGAATCCAAATTAGTTCAATTTAGTTGAATGAAAAGCGATTCTATGTAGACGATCCAATAACAGAACCAAATGAAAAAGTCTCCAATTTGAGCAGAAGTTGCACTTTAAAACAGTCCATTTTGATCAGCATCTAATCAATTTGAAAGCAACACCACAATTATCACCAAAAAATAGATCCAACAATCGACAATAAAACCTTTTTTTTAGCAGATGAAGACTCAACTGTCGATTCTAAACTTCACCGATCAGAGCACCAACAGAACGAACAATTTTTAGCTTCCATCTCACAAAAAAAATATATTAAAATACCTTCCAGGTACTATAAATATTCTTAAACTAAAAATATTTACTAGTATGCTTGAATTTCAATTCAATGACTAAAATCCGTCATTGCTCAACCCAAAAAACTTGGAAATATCAAGGGAATCAACTTAGCAAATAAAAAAGAACAAGAGTATCTCGTGATGATATCAATTCAATAAGGACGAAGATCAAGATTATATTTGCAATAATCAAATTATCCTAAGGGTATAATTTGATTGTTGATAATTTGCAATAATCAAATTATCAAGATCAATAAAGCCGAAGATCAATAACTCAAAACGCCACCGCATCAAATAAGCTGTCCCAAATATACCCTAGGAAGCAAATAGGAAGGAAGACGACCAAAAGAAAAGATGATCAAATCAAATCATAGAAGCAGAAGATTAACATAAAAATAAAAGAATAAGAAAATCTATGATCTTATAGGAGGTAAGGTCAATAGAAAAAAACATATTAAAACATAATTAAGACAGAACTATCAAGAGAATATTTGATCAAATGAAATTAATACAACTGATAACAAATTAAACTTATAAGCAAATCATAAAGAATCTGAAATCAAATAAATCACATATAAAACTAAAAATGATAAAATTTCTCTAAGTCCGAAAGGATATACTTTTTGAACTCACACTTTTAGTTGTTTTTTTTAATCATCCAATGAATTTTATGAATGAAAATGTTGGCAGGAATTGATTGTTTATTAAAAATTTTGTTGCCTTACTCAAAGCAAATATAGTATGTAGAGATTTGAACAGCTAAAAGATGAAATTTTTTATAGATTCCACAAGTAATATTTTCAAGGTAATAAAGCACCTGAAAAAATTACTTTAAAAAATACAAAATTACCTCTACGAATACATTTTATGAGAAGATTGTGAGAGAAAAAAACATTGAAAAGATAAGTAATTATGAAACTCAACAATTGGAGAGCATAAAATACAATTAGAATCAATAGTGATGTTCTAGCGATAATGATATCAATGGTTTTAAAGCCATTTTGAGCAATTTTTTAGCTATGAAAAATAAATTTTATTAAAAAACCCCTTAACCAAATAAATCTTTTACCAATCAACACCAATATAGCTTTCATAGATTAAGTGATAAACATATTTACCAAATAGTTGTTCTCGCAATTCTAATGACAAGTAATGCCATTTGAGAAGCAAATTTTGTAAATGTCTTCTATACAATGAGAAGGGCAGAAGGATGGCATTCAAAGCTCAATCACAATTATCAATAACATCACAAAGTTTAGTGTTTTTATAAAATTAAACTAAGAAAAATATAATCTCAAAATTTATCAAATAAGGAAAAACCAATTAACTTTCGATCATAATAGAAAAAGGCTTTCCATTAAAATTAACCTTGAGATAAACTAGTCTTAATTCTTAAAGCAACATTAAAGATATCTTTATAAAAAATTGTAGATTTCCTTGAAATACATATGTTGAATCCATTTAGGATGTGAGTGCTCATATTGTCCGCGAGTGCATGCAGCTTAGTTGAAAACCCAATAATATTGAAGAGTATTGTGGAGAGATAACAAGAGAATGAGATGGAAAAAGTCTCAGAGGAAAAGGGGTTTTTAGAAGAACAAGATAGCAAGAGACAAAAAAATTCTCCACAAGAAGACTTGGGATCCCCGAGGAAAGGAAAATGAGAGGGTAAGAAAAGAGAGAGGGGGGCAGGAGAGAGAGAGAGAGAGAAAGAGAAAGAGAGATCTGGTGGCGGGCGTATTTAGTATGTAAATTTTGCAAATATTTTTCAATATTACAAAATTACACACGACAGATATATAATAAATATGTAATATAATCCTAACAAAAATACCTTTTATGAAATTAGTTTATTTTTAAAACTCTTTTTAAACTGTCAAATCTCCGTTAAAATCAACGCAAGTATACGTATCGCTCAAGTAATAAAGAACTTTAATGGAGTCCTAGATCTCGATCTCACAAGGAAGTTGGAAAATCCTTTAACAAAGTTTTTGAAATTATTTTATAATTAAAAATACAAAAATAAAAGCAAAGTGTGAAGTTTGAATATTGACTACTAAGGTAAATGGTATATAAAATGCAGTTGAAAAATAAAGTTATCTAACTAAGAACTAAACTTGCAAAAGTAAAAATATGAAAACTAAACAAAGTTTTTGTTTTGACGGAAAGTTCAATTTTAAGAAAGCATCATTCCCCTTTACAATGAGTATATGATTTGTGAAGAAATTAAAATCATTTCAAAATATATATAAAAACGGTTTTGTGCCAAATAGAAGTAATGACGTTTTTTACCCTCTTCCGAGTTTTATAAAGAACATTGACTAACCCAGAGTTTGGTCTCTAATTCCGTGGTTAGGCTGGGAGGAAATCAACTGCTACTCCAGAGCTCTCACTACTCCCTCACCTGAGGGCTAACAATCTCGCATCAGTTTCTAATCAACTGGACCAAATTGGGATTTTAATATGTCACCTTAAAATCTTAAATTTTGTATCCAACAAAGTATATTTTCCTATTTATTTGCACCCAATTCCATGGATGACATATTCTCTCATGAAATCAAATGTGATTCTCCCTATGTTATAGAAATCATATCCATTTTTAGAACATATGTCTCTCAACAAGTTTTAATATTTCAATTGGCCAGATCAAAAAGTAAATGAAGATCATAGTTCAAATCATCACAAATTATTAACATTTAAAACAGTAGAAAACAAAATCAATTCTTCACAAAATCATATTTCAAAGTAGAGAGAAGGATAACGAAGACTACTCAAAATTCATGAGAAGTATACGCCAAAACACGAATTTCATATATAAAAACAAGTTTACAAAAAAAAATAAATAAATAAAAATACAACTTATCTCACAATCATTCCCAAGCAAATTCTTATAAGTTTTCTCCAAGCATTTCTCTCTTTACAATCTCACTCAATTCTCTCTTAGAAGTGTAATGAAGAAGAAATATCTCACCTTCCCTCTCCTTTTACAACCCTAGAAGAAAATCTCATTTTCTCTCCTGTTGTCTCTCACTCTAACTTTCTCTCTCTCTCTTTTTCGTCTCTCTCAAAGCCCCCCTTTCAACTCTATGAAGTCTTCTCCTTTATTTTCAGCTGTCTCTTTTGAAAAGAATTCCAAACTTCCTCCAAAAGTCAACTCTTTTGAATTCAAAAGATGTGTCACTTGATCCAAAAGACATATCCTTTCATAAGAGAACCTTCCAAAGTGTCTAGATGCATTGAATTACTTCAATAGGTGTGTACAACAAGTGTCCCTTTAAAAATTCTCGCAAAATTCGTCTAAAACCGTCTTAATTTGCAAAAAGTCTTCTTTGGCGCATCATGCTCGAGAATATCAAAATTTGTTGTTTTTGCTGCAAATTTTGTCCTTTTTGTCATTTTTGCTCCAAATGCCTAAAAATGATATACCTGCAACAAAAACATGAAAATGTCCTTCTTTAAAGTGCAATATCACAAAAAAATAGTATAAAATCTGTACTTAAAATGGTATATTATTTTGGTGTATCAAAATCTCCCAAATTTAAATGTTACTTGTCCTCAAGTGACACTTTTACTACATAAAAGGTTATGACTTAGGATAGAGATTAACTTATAACTTTTATACTTTAGTTTAAAAAATAGAATAACAAAATTTAAGGAAAACCTTTAATAATTTAGATTCAAATTCTAAGTCTAGGAATATTTAGTAATCAAATTTAAGATTTCTGAATCTCTATTCATTTCAAGAAGAATTTGACATTTGTCATATTAAGGACATTTAGAACATTCATATGAAAAAGAACTTCATGAAAACTTTGCTATGAATACTACTAATACTCCAATATAAGTTTAGAAAATGTAATAAAGCTCGTTGCTTAAGTTGATTCAAGTGAAACCAATTTTTTAGTAGGTATCTCCTAAAGCTTCTCCTCACTTATTTTTCTTCTCTTTTTCTTTTTCTTTTCTTTATTTTTTTTTCTTTTAGGATATTTTTCAATTTTTTCTTTTCTTTTCTTTTTTAAGTGAAGATTATTATATCTGAATAGCCTTTAATCATTTTGAACTTCACTATCCTCTTCATTAAATTAAAACTCTATACCTTTCTTCACTTTTTAAACTTATATTAGTTTATGATTTTTCATAAAGTCTCATTCTTTTCTTCATACATGAAACTCTAAAATTCTTAACTCTTCAAAAATATAATTTTCCTTACTTTAAAAAGAAAAACATAGTATAATCTTATCACACCAAATATCATTAACTTTAAAATTGACCTTCATTATTAAAAAAAAAATTTTAGCTAAATTTACCACAATATTTATAAACAGAAATAGAGTCATTTAAAGTTAAACATTAATATCCCAGACCATGTTAAATTAATTTTAAAAATCTCATTAATTGAAGACAAATAAAATTTAGTTTACTTCATTTCAAATTAAATGTTTCTTTCCCTCAAACTTAAGTTTTTAAGTAATTTTAAAAATATTTTTTAGTATAAAATTTAGTAGGTGAAAGACAACAGTAAATGTATGAAAATAAAAGCTTGCCTATAGAAGATTTTTCACTATGAAATTGGGTTCTATTATACTGTAGGTACTAACTGTAAAACTACATACATGTTTTAAAACATTAAATAAAACATAATATATTCTAAAGAACTTGCTGAGAATTAAAAACATAAATACAAAAACTGAAAATACTAAAAAAATAGAAAAAAATGAAAGTCTAAAGTTATTATTACAGATTCAGTTCACAACACAACATAAAAGTTTTTACTATAATAGGTTCTGAATAAAAGTACATCATAATACACTCACAAATCAAAACACACTAAACTAAACTCATAAAAAATTAATTCTCATCTCCTTCCTCATCATCATCAAAATCTTTTTCTTCTTCTCCTTCTTCTTCTTCATCATGAACAGGAACATAGGGAGTGAAACTGGGGCAAGCAGGAAAGTCAATATTAGGTTCACCCCTTAGATGTCTTACCATAGAATTTTCAAAATCAATATCATGTTGAACTCTCCTCTGTTGATATTCATCATTATAAGCATTTCTTGCTCCTATCTCTCCCAATTGAGTTTGAATATTAATTATGTCAATTTTTTGAATCATCAGTTGATCCATAATACCTTCAAGTGATGCAGATTGAGAAGTAGACACCTCTGCAGCAGATGTAGAGGGCCTATCCCTTCTTCCGCCTCTAAATTCAACAAATGATTCCACTCTCTGAATCATATGCCTTCCAATCGGATTCTGTGGCTATAATCTTTCGTCATTTTTATGGGACTCTACTCCTGATTGTTCACATAGATTGAAAATCAGGGCAGGGTATCCAAAACCACCAGCAGTAGAACTACAAGCTATACTTCGAGCATGCTAAACTATAAGTGCACCAACATCTATTGTTTTTATGCTCTAAATGCAATAATTTAGTACAACTCTGTCTTTTGTAACATGAGCCAAATGATTTGTTGGCAACAGTCTGGCAGAAATGAAGTGGTGGCATACTCTTAACTGAATAGTCAACATGGAAGCAGGGAAGTTAACTATTTTGTTATTCTTAATCTTCCACTCCTCTCTTCCATCAGTCAAAAATGCAATCACTTCATCCAATGATGAATCATTCATCACGAATGCAGTGTATTCATTGAAAAATACACCCCTCAAACCATAAAAAGTATTGATTTGATCAGCAGTAAATTCAACTTGTTTACCTCTCACCAAGATGTCATCTTCAACAGTGAACCTCAGGTTTGCATAAAACTCCCAAACCATAGGGACAATTGCTACAACATTGAAGTAGCATATTCTTTCCCAGTTTCTGGCGAGAACCATTCTTTCGATCTTGCCACTTAGGTTTGCAAATGCCCGTTCTTGAATTATTCTTCATGTCTCCATTTGAGTATTGTAAATGTCCTGGGCTTTGAAACTAACAAATCTTTGTGCATCAAAATCTTCGGACGACCTTCCTCTTCTAACTCGGAGAGCCATTTGAAAATTTTATGAAAATCCAAATAATTTCAAATAAATTGCTAAATCAAAAATCTAACTCCATAAGCAAGATTATTTGGTAAGAAATTTTTCACCATGAGTTTTCTTGAAAATTTTTTATCAAAAATCCCAAATTTTGGATCTCCCAAATCCATGGTGAAAATAAAAAATTTCTAAGTTAAAGTGAAGCTCTTACCAAGTGAAGATGAAATCTATAGTTTTTAGCCTCCAAATCCTTCTCATTCGCCCATAATCTGATGCCCTAGACCAAGGTCTTAAGGTAGGAGACGACTTAAGCAGCAACAAGGTAGTTTGTTCGTGCAATTTTGTGGTTTTCTAGGCTATCTGGCATATTTGGCCCTTTGGCGCATCATGCGTTATGGCTCTGTAATTTGGCGCATCATGCGCTAGAGCTTAAATTCACCAGATTTCAGTTTCTATGGAAATCTGCTCCGTATCGCTTTATGTCAACCTCTATTAGACTCAAATAAACTTTTCTAAGCATAATTAAACATCACACTAACACCAAACTTTCACAAACAACACAAAACTCACATTTATATACAAAATCTACGCTATTACAAACTAACATTTTTCAAGTAAACAAACATCAAATTCATTGTTCTAAAGCAAACTAACATCCTAACACTGAAATCTAAACATCAAAATTCAAAACATAAACATAGATAGTGTTCAACAATAGAAAGGAAATATAATCCACCACAACAAAATAACTAAAACAAATAGTACTAAACAGAACTTCCGTGCATAAATTAAGTTCAAGCATCTTCTTCACTATCGTTCTCCTGGATATCACCCATAGAATGGTAATGCACATATAAGTTGTTGAAGGGTCAAAATGGAAATTCATCAGTTGAACAGGTGATGAATTCTGAGATTCTTGATCCATCAACACATTCATATCATTTTCATCTCACATTCCAATACAGTTGCAATAGACTTCTGGATCCATTGGCTTCCAAGGAAGAAGCACTTTTCCCAACTTTCATAAGGTACTTGTGATTGACTGCACAGTAGGAAAATAGTGGATGGATGTCCAAGTCCAGTTGCAGACGCATTGACTATCAAACCCAAAACCGATTTCTCAATAATAGCTCCAACATCAATAAGTTTTCCATTTTGAACACAATAGTTTAGAATGACACTCTCCTTAGTTACCTTACTAATTTTCTTGGTGGGCTAGTAATTTCGATGCAATGAAGAAGTGCCAAGCTTTTGAAATTGGATTTAAAAATGATGAGGGAAAACTTACATTTCCATTATCTCTTGTCTCCCAATTCGCATCTTCATCCGTAAGGTAGCGATAGAGTTCATTCATATTATCTCTCATAGGGGTAAAATTTGCAGAATGGCAGATCGACACATTCTCAATCATAAACATGTTGTTTATTCTTGAAGGAGTGAACTACACAAACCTGCCTCGCACGCAGATCAGTCTTTGGTTGATCCCATGAAGATTTGCATAAAATTCTTTTACTACAGGAACAACAACAGCGGCAGTAATGTAGCAAAGCACTTCCCAACGCTTATGTGAAATAGTCTCTTCCACTCGAGTATTCGGCATGTTGAATCCTCAATTCACAAATCATATTTCTTTGATAAGCCTCTTCTTCACTAGAACTCGATCATTTAACTTTTGCACATCAAAACTGACGAACTTTCTTTGGTTGAAAATTTCAAATCTAGCAGATTTTTTAGAGTGGGAAACCATAGGATTTGAAAAGTGGTGACTTTTCCTTAGTTTTTCCCCCTAAAATATGTCTTGGAATCGGTTTTTAGGAGTTATATGGAGGAGAAACTGCCAAAAACTGCCATTGGACACGTTTTTATTACGGTCACCAACTACATCCTATGTAGCCAACTGTGGCTTATTCGGCCAACTTTCACTGCAGCTACCAACAATGATCTATATGAATAACTATTAATACAATTTTCAACTACAGCTGTTGTGACCAGTTGATATTATATGAATCACCAACTACAACCTATGTGACCAACTATGACCTATGTGGTCAACTGCTACTAAAACTTCTAATTATGGGTTTTATGACCAACTAATGTTGTTGTGGCCATCAACTACATGGTAAACAACGATCTATATGACCAACTGCTACTACAACTATCAATTACGATCTATGCGGTCAACTGCTACTACGGCTTCAAACTATGACTACTATGGTCAACTAACTCTTTCACAACTATCAACTACGGCCTATGCGACCAACTACTATTACAGCTTCCAACAGAACCCATACGACCAGCTAATATTACGGTATAGTATTTGTGACAAATTATTGTCATTATAGCTGAGAACTACATTTATTGTAGCCCAACTATGACTATTAAAGTTGAGCTATTATTATGCATCTGTAATTATCACCATTGTCATTTCATCTCGAAGTCAGGAGATAAGTGGACATACCTACTTTCAACAATATAATGCATTATTTTGACTGAGGTAATTTTTCCCCTTTCAGGGGGTTTTCATGTAAAAATTTCAGTGTCTCCTCTCACTTCCGAGTATGCGTGTTGGATCCTCTTCAACGCTAAGAGATTAAATTATCATTCTACTTTCGTGAATCTTTTGACATACAACAAAAATATATTTTTGGGGAATAGAAATTAAAAAAAAAAAAGCTAAAGTCTTGCCATGTAGGGACGACATGTCGGCAATTCTGGCATATGTGGCGCCACTAAATTTTATGCTTTTAAGGACAACTAAGTACATAACACAGTTCTTATGAATTTACATATCTAATCGAAACTTTGATTTTATGTTTTAATATTAAACACTTTCATACCATATAAAAATATTGTCATCACAAATTTAGAATTATGTATGAAAAGATGTATTTCATTTAAAAAAAAAAAGGATAATATTTTATTTTTAATCTGATTGTTTGCATCATTTTTTTTATGTCATGTGTCCGGGAAGCATCCATGTCGTTAACACTGCGAATACGGGTAAAAAATGCGCAAATTATCGTTTTTACCCAAATTGCTTAAAAAGTGGTCCGAACGACCCCGAATGAAGAAACGGACTGTGCGATTGCATCCGGAATGTCGATTTTACTTACGGGAGAATATTTCGCTGCGAAAACATGTTCGAACAAAAAATGCGCGGAGGATAATAATATTAATATAATAATATTATAATAATAAAAAAATAAAATATATGTTTTCCTCCCTCTTG